>WBNP01000607.1:120465-165961 GCA_013401095.1 Passerina amoena
TTCTTAAAGGGTCTGGTTTTGAATGATATATGCAAACAAATGTCTTTTTTTACTGCTGTTTTTTTTTTGTAACCTGACATCCGCAATGATTTTTTTATGTGCAAATTATCTTGGAAAGAGGTCAGCTTCAGGAAGCGAGGAAGGAGAAAAATATTCAAGATCCACAGATATTAAATATGAAAGTCTTTATGTATCACCCATAAAATAGTGACTCAGGAGGCCTGTTTGATTTGGTGTATGGGTTACTCCAGCTTTCTGTCTTTGGAATAATCAGATAAAACAAAGAGTTAAAGTTTGCAACTTATAATGTGAAAAGAAAGTCCCAGTAGCCATAAATGCTTTCCTTCAGCCCCCAAAAGTTTGATTACATGCTAAGTATCTTCATTATTACAAATGCATATTGAATTTATCACAGAAATTATTATTTAAACTAGATATGTTGTGTAGGTCGTGCACAGGAGCATGTGCATATGCAGCTTATAATTTAATACATTTCTGATTCCTCTGTAAATGAGCAAGACAGTATTCCAAGCACAGGAGGTCGTCAAACCTATTCCAGGTGCAGCCTTGTCTAATAGAAGAGCCACCAGCACAAGTGTGTTTATGCCTCTGAAACAAAAGTGTGATCTGTTTCAGATGTGCAAGAGAAAATGAAGTGTTAAACTACTTGCAGGCAATTGTCATTTTTTTCCCCTCTGTTGAAAAACAAAGGTGCTTCGGGCTTTGTACTGTATTCTAGAGAGGCACACAAATCTATTTTGCAGAAATCTGGAGTCAGAAATTGTATAACTCCTCATAGAAAGATAATGAACAGTAGGAGGAATGCAGCATTTGAGGGCTAAATGGAAAATCTTTCTCCTGGAAGAGCACTCTGTGTGCGTGTTCTAAATCATCACAGTATGCAGATCTACCTAAGCCACCATGCCATTCTCCTTTTCTTAAAAAACCTAAGTAACTAGAAGAAATGCATCTCTAAAACAGGTAATGCAGAAATGCATTACAAAAACTTTTTTTTTTCACCACTGTAAAAATTATGGTTTTTTCTAGGCCTGTAAGAGAGTGCATAGAGCATCTGGTATCTGTCTCCAAGTGATGTTCTCACCTTGCTATTTGTCTTTAATGACTCAAATACAGGCACAGCATTTTAAAAAAGGTTTCGATTTTGGCAAATCTCAGCCTGTCTTGATGCATCTCCATGCACTAACAGCCTGGTTTTCCAGAATGCTTCCTTTCTCCTTCTGGACTTCAGGAGCACCTTTGAGTGTTTTTGAAGTGTATCCAAAAAATGGCCACTAAAAATTTGAAATCACTTGGATAGGTTTAAAGCAAGTCATGTTAAAGGACTGTATTTCTTTTGTTGCTTTTGAGAATTGCTCATCTACCTTTTTTTTTTTTGTGTTGTACCGAAGATTTGGGGTGAACTAAAGGCATGGAATCATCTGCATGATGATGTTAGTTAATAGCTTGAGTAAATGGGCTTTGGAGCAGAAAGTGGTGTCACAATTGGTGTTAAAAGCACCAAGAACCCAGGAAGGCAGTTTGATGCTCTCAGGTGTGTGGTTCCACAAAAACTGGCAGAGGCACTTGTTGCAGCAAGCATAAAATATAAAATCTGTTCTGTGCAATAAAAGAAGTCGTGTCCCTTATAAGTCAGTATTAGAGTAGGGCAGCAGATGGAATGTGAATCATCATGGGGAAATGAAGCCAAGACAGACACCTTTACCATATTTTCTTCCACTTTGTTTTAAAAGATTAATTTTTTCATTCTTATCTGTTTGTCTGATATGTTGTAGTAAATGCTAACTGGAAATGAGTGACCAAAACACCAGATGTGATTTAACTTGGAGAGATCTTGCTGGGAAAATCCCTACCTATGTTTCTGCAAGCATTATCTTATTAAAAAAAAATTAAAAATATAATTAAAAATATTATCTATTGATCCTGAGGTATTTGTACAATTATACCATACTTTGGTCAAGGAAAAAAAGATAAGTGAGGAGAGTACCCTTTGCATCTGGATTTGTGCTGGGTTTCCTTATCTGCTCAACAGATCACCTGTTCAGCATAGTTTTTGCAGTAAAACAAGGTAACTCCTTGAATCTCAGAAAAAAACTTGAAGCCTCATATTTATAAATTGCTTTCTTATCAAGTGGTCATTGCTGAATTGGTATTTGAGTCACGTGGTTATTGCTAAATAATCCAGTGGATTGGAAACAAGGGATTTAGGTTGCTGTGCTTTGGGAGAAGCAAAGCAAACTGTAATCACAAAATCTCTTAAGCAACTGAATGTCATTTTGTAAAACTAATTTTGATTGTTTTCCTGAACCATTTGACATGATGATGATGCTATTTGAAAAATTTTATCGGTATGTGGAGATAATTTTGCAGATTTTGGGTACTGTGACTGAATAGAATACGAAGACTAGGAGCCTGTGTTTTTAAATCCGATTTGTTAAATCCCAGGTGCTTATGAAGAGCTGAATATATCAGTCAGTCCATATAATGTCTTTATAAAATGGTGAGATTCACAGGCAGGAAAATGACGTATCCTTTGCAGTCTCCAAGGCCCTTTCTGAAGTCTGTTGCTTTCTGCGGGGAGAGTTAACTTTTGTGGAAATAATTTGCGATCATAAAGACATTAAAAAAAAAAAAGTAGTTTGCACTGCTGGATTCTCACAGTTTTTATCCAGATGATAGAGCTGTGCATTGGATTGGGCTAAAATAAAGGTGATGAGGGACTTTGTACCTTGGGCCTTTGCGTGCTTGACTGCTATTCATTCCTCTTTATGGCTCCTGCCTTGACAAGTGAAATGTGGCTGCCTCTGCTTTCCAGACAGCATCCCAAGTGTTCCAGATGAGATGGAGCCAACTCGTGAAAACACATGTGGGCAGAGACAGCCAGGTTTTATGGTGATCCCCACCCCACACAATCCCCTGTGGCTGACAGGCCAGTTGAAGATGTAGATCAGCACAGGCTTTGGATGACAATTTTTCCTCTTCTGTGCAGTTGGGTTGCATTTTCTCTCAGCAACCTTAGGTTATACTGTGTGATGAATTATGCTGGTAGTTTATTATCTTTATTGTTTCTCCTTTTGCTAAGTCTGATTGCATTTTAAACTCTCCTTTATGCAGTCCATGGTGTTCTGCTCTGTTCAGGGAAGTTATTCCAGGAATTCTTGTAGTTCTCCAGTCTCTGAACCAAGCATGTTGTGTGCCTTTTGAAGAACCTGAGCTCCTTTGCCCAACAAGGAGGGCAGAGTAAACCACCCTGAGGATGTCATAGCAGGGCTAAAACCTTCTTGGAGGCCAGCAAATACTGTTATTTCTTCTTTGGGATTGATTCCCACCTGTCCCCAACAAGAAGTTGTGGGATTCTTACCTAAAACAACACTGAGAGGAAAATTTTGTTGCTGCTTAGAATGGACTTTTCAGGTCATGATGATTTTATCTTTATTTCTCTCAGATTTCTGCAGTTCCAGAAAATAAAGTGTATTTCATTGGAAATTCACTTAGTGCTATATTTAACCTTCACATTCTTTCCCCTATGTAAGAACTATGTGTAAACAGCTGAGGGTAGAATATTCTATATTAAAGGATACATATTGTGGGTTCAATGATGACAGTGCTCTTCATTTCATGTCAGAGCTCAGTAATAGCAGAGCTTGTCCACATGATCCACCTCTGGACATAAGTCAGTAAGAAGAAACCTCTGTGGGAGTCTAAAATGACTGGAAAATGTGAGTGGAGTATAAACAAGAGGTAGTGATGCACACGAGGTGTGCTTGTTCTTCCCTTCAAGCTGATCCCCTCAGGATTGGTTTTCAAAGTTACAGGTTGCACTTTGGCACCCAGTGGTCCCTTACTGATTCCACCATGCACCTAGGAGATGCTCTTGTTGGAGCACCTGAAGGTAACTCCCTTTCCACCCCTCTGAAGAGTATCATGCCTGTGGTTTTTCTCAGAATTTTTCAGAATTTCAGCTTATCCCTGGATTCTCATTCCTAAGAAAGCTTTCAGTGAGGAGGAGCTTTGCAAAGGCTTGAATACTTTTCATTGCAGTGAAAAAGGGAAGGTAAAAAGGCAAAGTCAGCTGAAGGTAGATGCATAATACCCGAATTAGCACTGATACTCTGACATTAAAGCACCTCATATCCTAAGCAGCCTACTGGACTCCATCTAAAATTGTTCCGTGATTTCTTCAGAGTTTTGAAAATAGTTCAGTTTGAAAATTGAAATTTTCATTTAAGACTAATGTTCTGAGGCAAAATTTTTTTCCCATCAGTTACATGAATGCACACAGTAATTCTGTTACAGCCTGTGACTTTGCAGTGCTTTTTAACTCCATGAGTTCTCTTTAGCATGATGCTAGATGAAACAAAGCCCACACCTCTTCTAGGAGGAAAATTTCCATGCAAAAGACTTGACTTCTAAAATGTTCTTCTAAAAACAATGATCAAGGCATGGGACTGGAAGACATAGACTAAATTTTTCGATACTGGAAGAGGATCAGAATTTTAAGATGTATGTGGAAGAGAGAGAAAGAAGGAGAGAGCTTCTGACTGTAATATTTTTTTCTGTCATTTTATGTGACAACAAGAGATTTTTTCCATTAAAGTCTTGTTACTGTACACTAGGTGTATATCCATGAAAATGCACTTCTTCCATCAGTATTCTGCATTTCTGAAGTGTTTGGTGGTTGATTTCTGCATCGCAGCTTTTGTGTTTTTGTGTTTTCACAACCTTGTGACCAGTCTCTGCCCCTGCATTATGCCCTTCTTCCTTAGTTATTTTCTATTTTTTTTCATCATCTGGGAAAGGAGGAGCATATTCCTGGCAGCTTTGACTCTGCCAGTGCTGGAGAATGAAAAATTCCCCTTCAACATCCCCAGTGCTTGGAGAAGACAAGACTAATGTTGTCTGAAAGGTACAAGAGAGCGCCGTCTACTTGTTGTTTATTTAGTAGTTTAACAATTAAAATTCTGAGTAGCTGACATCTTAAGTCCTCTCAGATGCTAATAAAATACTTTTTTGTGTTCCTTGGAAAAAATTTAAATTTTATTATTTGCTCCAGTTAAAATATTTTGAGCTTGGCCTGCAAAATGCTGTGGACCAGACTCTAAAATGTTTTGTTTTTTTTTTAATATAGCAATTGTAATATCTACAGTTTAGCAGATAAAACTCCTAAACCTGTTGGTAGAAAAGCTTAATAGTGTTTAATAGTGTTTGGGCAATGGGATGCTTGCAATGAGGTTTGGTATTATTTACCAAATATTATTATTTAATTTGTTTGTGGCATTATTTACCTCCTTCACTGCATCTTCAACACTCTGGAGCACAAGAAGTTGTCAGGACTTAACACCTCAAGCTTTTATAGTGTGTGGCATTCCTCTGGCTGGCTACTGAGTAGCAGTTTGCCTGGGGCAAAACATGTTGGGTTCTGGATGGAAAAAAGTGAGAATTTATCACTTATTTTTATCTCAAAATTTTTTCCAGATGAACGCACAACAGACTTTGCATCCTTTTAGAGCAAATCATGCCCAGCTGATGGTAGGAGTTGTTAGTGACAAATAACACCTCTCTGATGATGATGGGTTTGTTGGGAAGCTTGCAATATCATGAGCTTATAAAAGGGGTAGCATTTCCCATTATGTAAATTCTGAAGACCTGGAGTGGGGAAAAAAATGCCTCTAAACCAGAAGTAATAGCAGGTCAAAATAGGCAGAGGGATAGCTGAAATAATTTAAACTTGCTTTTAAATGAAATAATTAAAACTCTGCAGCAGTCTCTCAGGGTAAATCAGTGGCAGCCTGGGTTCCATGGTCATTTATACCATGTCATGCTCCTCCAAGCCATGACTGCCAGGCTGGGTGAGATCCACTCTTGTCCCCAGCTGATGGAAGTTTGATTTCTTAAAGGATTGGATACTCGCTAAAATAATTCTTGCTATGTTAAATTAAAGACTACTGGTAGTGAAAACACATAAATGCTCTGAAAAAAACCCAAACTTGTGTGGTTGTAGGCTGCCTGTGATCCCACAGCCTCAGCTGGGCTCTCCCAGTGCTGAATGCAGAGGCCAGTGTGTGAGGGCTGCAGTCGGGGATTCTTCTGCAAGTGGCTTATTTCTACAAAGCTCTCTCACTTAAACTGAATTAAATGTGATGTTTGGGTTTAGCTGTTCCCATTACTATGAATAATAAAAGCTGCTAAACTTCTTTTTTCCCCCCACTAAGGAATAAAAATGCTTTTGGATTTTTTTCAGTATTAGATACCCATAAGTTTTATGTTGCTTATGTTAGTTTTTCATTATCTGTTTTCATTATTTGATTTTGTTTTTGTGAAAGATCCCAAACCCCCAGCATGAAATAGCCCATGCAAAGGATACCCAGATTGTTAAAGGGAAAGTGTGAAATGCAAAATGTGTTTTTGAAATGGTCCCACTCTTCTTTATTTTGGTGAAATTGAAGCTGAAGGACTCCCTCACAACTGAATTACCTGACAAGCTTCAGGTATGCACACTTTGATCATCAGATCAAATTCTATGAACCTGTGGCTGCTCAGATATTTCGATTTTCTCATTAAACTGAGATATGCCTACCTGTGCTAGCAGATGAGCTTAAGCTATGAAAAGAAAAGAAGATCAGCATCATGGAAAAGAATATACTGCAATGCCTTTTTAAAAAATGCAGAATTTGTTGTGAAACCTTTATTGTTTTTAATATTTGCCATTTTCTTTGCTTGCTCTGTGTGACCCAAAGAAATTGGAAAATATGAACACGCTGAAAAGGAAGGGATGCAAAATATTGAAAGGACATTTAAAACCAGGGTAAAATATTGCTTAATGTTTATTGAAAATGTGTGGGAAGTTGAGTATTTTTGTATATAATATGTTGATGTATTTTACAACAGCACATATAAACTATGGGAATGTCACTGAAATTATGCAGACACAGGCCAGATGAGTAGTGTGCCTGTGCTTTTGTGGTTTCTTTTTTCTAGCACATATAGAAAAATGCAACCTTGTATCTTTTGCTAATTTCTATTGGAGTTTTGGAAAGGGAGGAAATGTAGGATTGAGTCCATTTAAGTAAAAAAGTCAAAATTACAGGAGAGCAAATGGCTACATAGATGCTGTAAGTATGTGTCAACGCTGCATGTAGTAACTACTTTTATTACATAAAATAAATTTAACATTGCAGTGCCTCTTCATAAGCACCTCTGAGGCCTTCTAGGATGCTGATAACTGATGGAAGTCTGCCTGAGGAGTATTTTGGACAAATTCTATAAAGGCTTTGGAATTAGGGTTGTGGCTTGAGGGATTTGTGAGAGGGAGGGGAAGCGAAAGACTTTTCAGTGCGAGCAAAGCAACTATTTAATAATATGTGAAAACAAAAGGTTGGCTTGGGGAGTGTATCCTGGACTTGAGAGAGAATGGCAAACATCTGTGTGTATGAATCTGCCTCCCCCTGTACTCTCCCCTCCCAACAGTGGGCTGATAAATCATTTTGAAGTTGGGTGCCAGGTACATGACATAAGTTTTGGGAAGAATTAAACACTTGTGCTTTATAGCAAGGAAGACTGAAAACCTTTCATGAGCGTCTGACAAGTGCCATCTTTAGTAGTGATGTCTAACCTAATAACACTTTATGTCTTCCCTTTTTCATGTGAAAAAATAAATCCAGGCTTTGCTGTGGTACAGCAAGTAATTGCTGCTTGTCTTGTGTTCTGACAAACACCCGCTGCAGACATGAGACAGAGCAGTTCAAGTTTTGGCTTCCTAAGTTAAAATTGCCTTAGTGTTGGATTACTGCTTTGCAAATGAACTCCATGTTTTTTTCTCCTTTTTTTTTTTTCCTCCATTGTTTTTTAAAATTTCTTTTTCTTACTATGGTCTCCTTCTCTAATATGAATACATTTTTGAAATGGAAACTCGATGAATTAGATAGTTTTTCCTTGCTTTTTATCCCTTGGGATATCTAACCTATGTTGCTTGTTTTAATTAAATTACCACATTTTCCATATGATTAAATGCCTGAATAATGAAAACTTATGGGACTCAGTTTTAATATACCATGTATGGATGCAAGCAACAAAAATATGATTTTACTCAAGGTGAAGTCATTAGTAGCAAGCCTTTCTGTTCATCTCTTTTCAGATCAGATGGAAATTGTGGGACAATGAAATAGAAAATGTGGTGTTCAGTGGGTGGGAGCAAATATTCTCTGAAGGAAGGAGGCTGATAGGAAAAAACCAAAAACTGGTGCCACAAATTCTAGGGATGTGTTAGGCAAACATTTTACAGTTATGGTAGAATATACTTTGGGTTTTGAGGCAAGGACCTTTTGCCATGAGGCAAGGTATGCCTTAGAGGAATTTTTCAGAGCTTCCATATTTTTTTTCTTAGAGTTGCCTGGGTTTAAATCAGGCCAGGATTTAGCTTAGCATGGATAGGTACTGGGTATTTAATCTAAAAACCATGCTAGTCATTTTTAAGCCTGGAATGGTGAAGTGCAGGCAAGAAGTCAGGAACTTCAAGTGAAGAAAAATGCATTTAGAATTTAGAAGTCCATTTAATTTCAGTTGCAGGGAAAGATAGCAATGCATTTTGTTTGCTTGGTTAGCATATTGTTACCTCACTCAATTAGGGCTGATAGGGAGAAAAGTGTTTTGAGTGAAGATGGAAGTGGTGCAGGCACCCATCCTTGCACGAGGTGAGCTCAGCAGCTTTCCAGAAAGAGTTGGGTATCATGCAGCACCAGCTTCCTATCCTGGCCTTCAAGCTCTTGAATGTTTGGCTTCATTAAATTTTAAGGGCTGATAAGAAACTGTAAGTTGCTTCTGAGGAAAGCAAACTTCAACAGATCTGCAGGATCTCAAGCAGTCCTCCCACCTTGCCTGTGTCATGTCCTAATTCCATCCAGGATTTTCCTCCTCTGACTCCAGAAGGCTGAATTTCAGCCTACTGAATTGCTTTAAAACTATTTTCCCTGAATGAGTGTTGTACCAGTTACTTTGAACCCATTTCTAACATTGTAGTGTGAGGTTCTTGGCCTGGCCTGTTTATCTTTCATACTCATCCACCAAATGAGAATTCTTTCTAGTTTTCAATCACTAGCAAGTTTTTGGTTTCAAACAGCTATAATTGATGGCAAATACAAAATCAATATCTCGAACCTTGGGAAATTTAATTTCCAAATTTTGTTCATATCAAGATTATTTAGCAGTACATATAAGTGACAATTCCATTTTAACGATTTCTTCATGTGCTTCCATATTTCTGCCTTCCTCCCTGTTTTTCAGCTTTGAACTTGTGTTGTTATCTCATTATTTGGCAGATTGATTAGATTTCTACACAAAGATCTGTCTTATACTGTCTGTTTTTAGTAGACCTATGTTGTATTTTATGAAATCTTTCAAATACTATTTTGGATTTGCTCTGTCATATTTTTTTCCTATTTAAATAGAGCCAGGCTTGTGTGTTTATAGGTTTATTCCTTCTCTGTCCTTTTCAACTGTAATCACTCCAGTGGTTGCTTATAGGTGTGATTTCACTGATCCCATGTAATTTTACTGACATGCTGGGTGTAAGATTTCCACTTCTCCAGTCTTTGAAGGAATGAAAGTCAGCAGGAAGTGTAGAGGATTGGGTACAAAAGAAAGGGATAAAGAGGTGTGCTGCATTGTTTTTTGAATCTGAGAAAAACTGTTGTTTCTAAACCTTGAAATTTCACATCTTTCCTGGCAAGAAATGAAGAAATAATTGGTGATGGTCAGGCACATTCTGACTGAAACTCTTTAAATAATTTTCCCACAGGGTCACCTTAAATTTTTATTCTTATTTCATTTTAATGGTCCTTTAAGATGGTCCGTTGTAGTTATTTTTCAGCAGGGGTTGAACGCCTTCTCTTTGAGTGGCAGTGATGACAAAGAGTGGGTAGAATACATTTTGTTCTGGAAAGAGGTAGCTTTTCCTCTTCTAGATTAATATTTGATATTTGATTCATGTTCTGTGAATGTTGTATGGTGTTCTTTTTGTTCTAAATTGACTTTCTCTCCTGTTGGGGGGAGACTTGCTGCTGTTGTATTACTTTATTCCCAATAATTTCTATGCAGGACATCACTGTTGTGACATGGTGGGGTGGGCTAGGAGAGGCCCCTTTTCACTTTCTCCTCTCCACTTGCTGTTACAGGTTTGTTGGATTAGCCCCTCTCCTTCTCTTGTTCTTGCTCTCTTTCCATGCAGCTCACATTTTCCTTCCCACAATCTGTCATCCTGCTTTCCTACCAAACAGAAAAGATCCATTTGTTATAAATTCAAAAATAAATGTTAAACAACCAGGAGTAAAGAAAATTAACAGCCAAATAGTTTTCACTGATGATCTTTCCTGATCTTTGTCCCACTGCATAAATAAAGGAATAACTACATTACCACTACATTCAGAGATGAGCAAAATGCATATGTGAATGTTTATTAGCTTTCCACTTCAGAGATTTATTTCCCTACTTGTTTAAATATTTTGAGAAACACACTGCAGCATTTAAACATGAAAAGTATACATTTCATATAGCTTTCCAGTTTCTGCTCTTCTATGGATGAAATCAAAAGTATGCTGGCCTCAAAGCATCAGCATTTCCATCCTGACCTTTGGATGCCTACTGAGCAGTAAGAAAGAATTTTGAGGAGAAAAAAGCATGTTTCATACTTGAATTTAATCAAGAGACATTGCTGTCCACCAGGTTTCTGCATCTCCACAAAATGATACATTACTGATTTCAATGCCAAATTTTAGTAATTCCTTCCACAGGTAATCACTGAGTCCAAAGGTATAGTTGATTATTTTGAGTAGAGGATAGCATGAAAAGCTGATCATGGATGATAACTCTGGTCTAAGTAATTTCAGGGTGACTCAGTTTATTTCTGTGTAAGCATTTGCTGAAGCAGATGAGTGGTTAGAGTAATTGCAAGAGACTTAAATTGGTTGAAGAACTTAAGGATACAAGATTTCAGGGAAGAGCAGTAATATTAGCATTAATAACTAAGCTTTTCAATGAAGGTATTAGAGTAACTCAAGACTGTACAAGAAGTTAAAGAAGTTATCAAAGAGATTAATGAGTTTAGAAAAGCAAAATCTTGGGTCCTGGGTACATTCACTAATGGTGTGATATAAAATTATTGGCTCATGTATTAAAGCCCCAGAAAATCCTTCAAATTCCATGACCTTCTGAAAGGGAAGGAATTGCAGAAACTAGAGACTGTTCCATGCCTTGCGAAGGAAAATGGAATCAGTTATAAAAGACTGTTTTGCCATGTTAAGTACAGGAGTCTCAAGAAGACCAATAGAATAAATATGAAGAGCTCATGGAACTGAGCTTGGCTGAAATATGATTTAAAATGAATACATGAATATACTGTTTCACTTGCTATTAAAGAACTTAATAGTAGTTTAATGAGAAGTAGTTTAATATAGTTTAATGAGAAGAAGGCAAGCAGCAAAACTTTATTAGAAGGTTGCTGTCATCATGGAGATAGTGGCAAAATGCTGAGCTTGGAGAGGTGAGAGCTAGGCAGGATGATGAAGGAAATATCAGGGAAATAAAGTCTCAGGTCCACATTGCCAGAATTTTTCATAAATGTCACAAATTCACAAAACTCAACAGTTACAACTTCAGTGTCTGTTGTTCAGAAAATCAAAATGAATACTGAAGTATTTCTCTGTTCTCATTTGTAAGCACTGCTATTTCTTCCACCTCCCTTCAAATGTTGAAGCAGAAAGGAAGCCTTCTGAATAGCTGTGGAAAACTAAGATTTTGTTATTTGTGAGAAACACAAGATCCAGAATACTGTCTGAAATAGGTTATGTGGGGTGACAGATAATAAACCAGGAAATGTCATGCTTTGGGAAAGGAAGTGCAAGATTAGAGGGAAATTGGTTGTTAGAGCTTTTCCTGCAGTCAGTTTTGGACATTTAAGGAAAAAAAAAGCTTGGAGGGACTTAAAACATGAAGGAAGAACAAAAGAGGGGAATGATAAGTTAGGGATTTTTTTTGACTGGAGCTTGACTTGTTTGCTGTGGCAAGCAATGGCTGTGAGCAATAATGAATTCTTGGTATTGAAGCTTAAAATATTTTTTCCTATAAGAAAATAAGGAAAAGAAATTATTTTGTCCGTAAACAAATTCAAACCAGAAATGAGAAGATTATAATCATCACAGAGGGATTTTTCTGTGCAAACTCTTAGGTTTAGGCTGGGCTTTTTGTGCTTAGTTTGAGTCGCGTGAGATTGTCTAGACTGAACTCTGTGACCTGAGTCGTAGGACAAGTTGAGGTCTTCAGTGTTTGGGGATTTTTTAATGTATCTGCAGTCTGATGTTATTGGCATGTCTGCCATTTCTCGTGATTCATTTCTGTCTTCTGCTGTGTTTACACCGCTGACTCGTTCTGGTTAGGATTTGTTGTTGTTTTTGTTGTTGAACAGGATATTTTTCAGTGCATTGGGTGGAGGAGGTATGAATTACAGAACTGTTGGGGATTACCACCCAAGATATGAATGGACTGCCAAAAATGTAGGTACTTGAGGAGCATAGTGGTGGTTGGGATGTCTGTTTTCCCAAACAGACAGTTCGGTCCTGACCTTGCAGTGTAAACAGCCAGAAGAACTGTAATCTGTTATTTTGGGAAAAGCTCTGTCCTACAAACATTTATCCTCAATAATAAACTCTCCCAGAGATGCAATAGTAGCATAAACACGTAAGGTATATTGACATCAGGCTTCTGAAATTCCCACCAGCAAAATATTTTAATACAAGTAAATGTCTCATATTCTTAACTTTATTAGTGTTCTTCTGTTCAGTACTTGTGGCTCAAGACTGCCAGCATAGCTCATTACTGAGATGCAGAGGGATGTTTTTGTAGAAATCTCAGTATTTTGGGGTTTTTTTTTATTTGTTTGTTTATTTGGTTAGGTTTTTTTTACCTGGAGTGGGGCTTGCTTTCTGTATTTTATCTCTGAAGCTGTACTGATGAAAGGTGACAATAATTCTGCTGATTTCAGTGGGGTGTTTGATAGAAGAGAGATGGCTAAATGGTTGTTTACAGGTAGAAAATATGATGCCTTCTAGGTCTGAGTATTTCAAACAACATATGTTGCCTTCTCTGATTCAAAAGCCTGGGAATTGCTACAAGACTAAAATAATGCTTTCAAAGAAAGCTTTCGAGGCAGAGAAAATAAACCCATTGAACACGAGCAACCTTTATACAAACTGTCTAAACAGATAAAAATCAACCTGAAAAATGCCTCCTGAGCTGTCTGCTCAACTCCTTGTACTTCACCAGTGGGATTTGTAGAACTGCAATAATAAGGGAAGAGGAGCACAGGCATGAGTTACTTTGCCTTGGGCACACCTACCTAATTTTAACCCTGTCTTACTCTGCTCCCTGTTTCAGACATTCTGCCAGATGGGTGCCCCTGCAACCATCTTGCATTCTATGCACACACACAAAAAAGAAATTACTGCAGATTTTTAAAATGTGAGAAATGTGGGTAATAGAGGAAAACAGAATGATATTTCAGAACACAGGTACTCTTATGGATGTTTAAAGTATGCTGCTCATAAGCATTGGCTCCAAAAGGAATCATTCATCTTCATCAACTTTTCCATGGGAAAAGAGGGAGACCAGGGCTGAAAATTATTTTGTCTGGATAGTTGCTTGAGGTATTTTGAGCAAAGAGAATAAAATTAAAACTTCCTTTGGCCCTGTTTGTAGTGTGACTCATATTTATTTTGATCTAGGTTTTTTTAATCTATGTCTCCATTGACTTTAGTCTGCTAAGTTGTCTCTTTGCATGTCTTCAGTCTTTGCTCTGAAGTGACCTCATCTGGCAGTTATTTAATTTTGCTTTTTTTTTCCTTCCTTTTGTGTGTGTGTGTTTCATATTCCTCTTGTTTGTGAAAGTGGTGATAGTACTTATTTTGCCTTTTCTAGTAGCAAATCCAGGTAAAATAAATTGGAGCTGCTCTGTTTTATAAAGTGAACTTTATCAATTAATAGTATTTGCAAACTGCTTTTTCTTAAAAAGACTCTTTCCCCCGGTGCTCAGAACCAACCATTGCACTAAACCAAATTACAGTAGCTTCACTCTAAAAATGTGCCTAGTGTTGCTCACATAACCCTTAAAAGAGTGGGCTCTTTTGCATTTGTTTGGCATCAAAAATATATAGAATCACAGACTCATAGAATATGCTCTGTTGGAATGGACCCATCATCATCATTGAGTCCATCTCCTGGCCCTGCAGAGGACATCCCAAGAGTCACAGCTTATCCTTGAGAGCATTGTCCAAATCCTCCTTGATCTCTGTCAGTCTATTTTCTGTGACCGCTGCCTGTTCCAGTGCCCAACAACCCTGCATAGATGTGTCAGCATTTAGAGATTCAGATTTAAACACCAGATGTGAGGGCTCCAAATCTTAGGGTGGAAAAAGTTAGATTAGTGCTATGGCACCCAAAGCTAATAAAACCACTTAAAATGATGGTTCTTGAGTATGTTTGCAGTTTTATGCTTGGGAATAAATGTTTTATGTATCATGAGTTAGCTTAATCAAGCAGCCTTGGATATCTCAATTTAGTAAAGAGTAGGAATTGGAGGTAAATGCAATTTTTAGCTGTTAACTCCTAGCAGAAGCCTTCTGAAATAGTCTCTTGGTATGTTAGAGCTGTTGACAGTTCACTTACCTGCATTTGGTCACACTGGTGTATTTTTACCATACATTTGCAATATGCAGAATTCTGCAAGGGCAGATGTCTGATGTTTTCAGGTGTAGAAAATTAGTGGTTTAAAGACCTTTCTGCCACTGGTGTCTCTGAGAAGAAATCATCTCAGTCAAGTGCTAAAATGTGGCTTACTGCACATCTTGATCTGAAATTCCCTGTCTTCTAAAGTGACTGATGGCTTTGTGTATTTTTTGTATTTGTATTGCTCTTCAAGCAAGGAAAGGAGAGTGTTATCTCACCAGGGAAAAACCAGGCTTATGGTTTAATTTCCACTTTTGCTCTCTATGTTTTTGGTGTAAATTTATTAAAGGAGCAGCATACATTGAAATCTTGGGTAGTTTTGGCATCTAATTCCCTCTTACAATTCTTACTTTCTGTGTCTTTGGTGCCCTTGTTTCCACCTCTGATGGAGACACACGAGGATGCTCACAGAGTACCTGGCTGCAGTGGGAATGAAGCCCTGAGGCACTGAAATGGCAGTGGTGCTTCTTGCCACTGAAAAATGCTGCCAGAAAGCCCAGATTTCACTGTGGAAAAGAGCCAAGGAAGAAAATATTGCTTAGTGAATATAATGCTATGTATATATAGGCACACACACAAAAGATCTGGGCATGAAATGGGGCAAGGAGAAAGGAGCTGAAGCAATATCAAAAGAGGAAAAGTATTATACTGTGACTGAGAGAGAGTGGTTCAAACCCCTGGGACTCACTGCCCATCTCCCTCCTGCCACAGCTTAGCAGAGAGGGGATTTCAAGTCACCAGAGAGATGAAAAGCAAAATACCAGCTTTGTGCAAGAGGGAGATAGACCTGGACAATTATTTTCTGGCTGCACAGCTATTTAAGCTCCAAAACCATGCTGGGATTGGGCTGCCCTTTTTTACACAAGGCTGAAAGCTGCTCAGCTGCTGATAGTCTGAGGGTAGGGCCAGGGGTACAATATCCCAGCAGAGGGGGGGTGATGTCAGTCCCTGCCCAGTTAGCGGCTAAGCCTTCTCCAGAGGGCTCAGGCCCTGCTTTTTGAATTCCACAACAAGGCAAGGCTCATTTTCTTTCACAGTCAAGACCCTTAAAATAGGTGTAGCAAAGTTTTATGTTCGGTTAGAGGCAAGGAACCAGCGTGCCAAAACCGCTCTGAATCAAGGATGGTAGAAAAGGATTGTTGCTATTTCCTACCTCTCTAAGCCTTGGGAAAGACAGGATGTTGTTAAACATCAGAGGGAGCCAGGAGAGACCAAGCTCCCCAACGATTGCTGTGATGTGCCCTGGTCTGTGTGAATTGGTTTGCCATTGATGTGGCATCTGGGAATAACAGTGGGAAATCATCCTGAAAAGCACCATTGGAAAGCTCCACCACAGAGAAAGTTGTCTCTAGGAAAGAAGACAGAGAGAAGGAGGGAAAAAAATTGTCAAAGAAATACAAAAGATCAGTCAGTGAGAAAATATAAAGCTCCTATATGGTGTTCTCCTCTTAATTCCTGATTTTTTGGTTGTGCTGGAGAGTGGATCTGTGGTAGTTCAAGGCTGTTTCTCAGTAATATTAATGGGGTTATATAATTTGAAATGCATTCCTGAATTCTGTGGATTTAATGGTTTCTAGGAATTGGGGCTGTTCCTGTGCTCACATGGAGAAGGCCAAATTTAAATTTCAGTAGTTAAATGTATGGTGTCTGAGTGAGAGAATTCCATTTGTTGCATCTGTGGACAGTCAATGATCTTTTTTTTAGGTCTTCTTACAGCAGCTTTCATAAGCTCTATGCAGAAGGAGTTCACTGTCAATGCAGGTGGATTAAATGATGCATAGATTTGTGTTATTTAGATTTGCACTCTTTTTTATTGGAAACTTGTGAGAATACTGTTATTGAAAAATAACTTTAGGGTTCATTTACAGAATTTGTGGTGCTGTCCACATCACCCATCAGACAGAGGCACACTATTATTTTTGGTGAATGCTGAATGTGTGTCCTCTCCTTTAGCTGACCTCTCTCTGGCTCCAGAGGTAGTGCCCTTTGCTTCTGTACTGAGACCTTCCCACTGGAAGAATCCCAGGGCTGGTTCATCTGGGATTTCTGAGATGCCAAGCTTTTTCCTCTTTTAGTAGATTATGGCACTTGGGATGGGGACCTGTCTGTCTCCTACTTATAAAAGAAAGGAGTAGGGAAAGGGTCTCTGCTTGGAGATGGCTTTGCCATGATTCCCATCTTTCTGCATGTCTTCAGCTTTCTGTCTTCTCTTTTCTGACCAAGTAATGTGAAATTAAGAAGTCATTCTTTATCTTTTTCTCCCACATCAGCTTTGCATCAAGATACCATCCTTGGTTTTTACCTAAATTCTCAAGGTGCTGAAGCATGAACATTTTTCTTGCATGTTTTACTTTGAAAGTCGATATAAACACATTTACAGGATTGTGATTGTACCTACAACAGTTTCCATCAGGCCTGAAGCAATAACCAAGACTGAAAATAGGGTAACTGTTACCACTGGGAATGAGAGGGGAAAAGCAAAAAAAACATTTGGCTGACTTTTGATGATTTCCATGGTATTTTCCAGCAAACTTCTTTGAGAAGGATGTAAAGAGTAAATCTATCAGGATGAACACAGGATATTGGCATGGAACTATTCTAGGTGTTTCACTGAAGAGGACTAGCTTGCCTGCCAATTCACCTGGTTTTCTGGTACATCATTCTCTCTGCTATTTTGACCATTCTTCCTCCATCCCACTCTGCACATTCCTGCCCTGCAGCTGGAAGGAAGGCTGTACTGCTTCCTTCTCCCATAAAAGCATTCCCCCCAGAACTTTAGAAGATGATGGCTTTTTCTCTCATCTCAAATTCAAACAATGTGAAATCCAGACTGTCTAATCTTTATTTTTACCTATGTGCATGAGCTATGTATAATGCACGTGGAGAAAAACTGATATCTGATATCTGGCAGCATTCTGAGTTGCTTTTTCGTGTATTTTCCGTAATGTCACTGCAACAAATAACCTCAGAGACCTTAAAAAGTTCTGTATTTATTTTTTTTTATACAAGGAGTTTGTGGGTGTAGTTGTGAAATAACTGGGGCAAGATTTTTAAGTAGGGTCTCATCCAGCCACAGAAAATACGCCAGAGGTAAGTACTCCCACAAAAGCCCCCATAATAATAATATTGATAATATTGATAATATTAATAATATTTCTAGGTTTAGAGGGTTTAACTGGTGGCTCCTGGATCCCTCAATGTGCAATCCATTTCCCTGCTGGAAGGTTACCTGTCTGCCTCTTGTTCTGGTGGCATTTCTGTAGCTGTGCAGCATCTAGGTTCCTGAACCTGACAAATCTCACCTCGTCCCTTTCTCTTGTGGTTTAAATACTTTCCAGGCATCTTGGCTGAAGCAGTAAATGTGATGAAAAGCACATAATGAGCCTTTACATGTAAGCCACCTCAGCCTTGGAAAGGGGCTGCTTTCCAGCAGGCTGAGAGGACATGGCTGTTAAGTCTTTCTGTGTGTAGAGCAGAGCTTAGAACATGACATGGGATCTTTGGAGGAAAAGAAGAATCTCCTCCTGAGGTGGGAGTCCATGTCTGGAGTGGCTGAGAAATCCCTGAGCCATGCTCACATCATGGACAGGGCTGCCAGCCCTCAGTCATCTGTCACTGTCATCTGTCACTCCCTAAGGCATGGGAAGTGAAATGCCACCTCCCATGCTCATAAGCTCTGGAGAGAAAAGGAAAAGGGGGCTGGAAATGTTCCTGTCTGTCTCAGCAGCACCTGTGTGTGGGCTGTGCCGTGCTCCTGCACACCCTGAGGGGATGCTAGACATTCCCAAAGTGGCTTTTTTGATCCACCAGGAGCAGCACATCAAATGTCTGGCGTGTTGAATCTATCACATATAGCCTCTGAGTAGTGCCTGGATGCTGAACTGGAACAATGAGATAACAGAGAATTAAATGGACCATGGAAAATATAGTTAGAAAATACTGACTAGATCACCTAATTAATCAGCCTTTCAAAGCAGGATTGTTCTCAAATGTATTTTCTGGTGTGCTGTCCAGTTTTGTTTTAAAGAAGCCCATTAAAAAGTTTAAACTGAGTATTGTGCTTAAGCTTGGAGTGAATGTATGCTGCATGATCTCTGTGACACTGCTGCAAAATTCAGAATTCTTGCTATGCTATTAATAAATCTAGACAAAGACCAGATGCAAGCAAGCTGTAGCTGAACTCAAGAATCTGCAAAAGCTGGGCTAGCCTCTTGAACAGCAGAACATATGGCTGTTACATTAACAGCCACCTTTTTTTTTTTCTTTTTCTTTTGCTAAAGTGAAGCATTTTATTGAAAGCACGAGGGGAAAAAAATCTAAGAACAGAAATAAAGCATGACCTTTGATATGAAGTCGTCTTCCCTGACAGTTTCACCATTTAGTATAGATTGATGGGTCTATACATCCAACCTCCTGTTACAATTTTATAGCCTACACTCCTGTTTTACTTGGTGTCTCCTTTTTCATTCTTTTCTATGTTTAAGTCATAGAAAAATTTTAGGGCAAGCATATATGAACCTTGGTTAAAATGGCTATACATTTGAAGTGTGACAAGCACAAGGTCTTTAAAAATAGCCACCATCTGATTAAAAACAAGCTGTGTCACAGGGTAATTATTTGCATGTTTTCAAAAAAGCTGTTTGAGGAACTTCTAGTGATGATCTGTGAAATTTGTTTCATATTGGAAAAGGGATCCAACTGTTTCTTGGTGGAAACTGGTAAGGCATTATAACCTATAGTAAGGCAAACTATGAAAACTTCTTTATGGCAGCACAGGAGGATGTGATTAATGACTGTTTCGTTTGCATGAATGAAGAAACACAATGCAAACACAAGTGAAATGTTGTGCATCCTTTCTGAGAGGCCCTTGAGAAGAGCCAATTGCCAGCAGCCCCTGATGCTTCTGGACTAATTGTCCTTCTCCTCCATTAAAGTGCTTGGAGAAAAGACACAGAAGAATATTTTTCTGTTTTTTTCCAGCCCTTTCTGATATAACTCTTTGTTTTCAGTACCCATGTATACCTGTGTTCCTTAGGTACCCCCCATTTCCTTGGGGCTCTGCTAATGAACTTTGAGTCATTTTTTTTTAACACAAAAGGAATAAATGGGCATAGATTTAAAACAAACAAGAAGACCATAAATGTGGATGTTGGCTTCCTTTAGCGGAAAACTTGGTACAGTGTAAGTTTTCCAGCTAACCAGTATAATTTTGTGTGTTTGATGGACAATTGCATCAAATTGGTGTGTCTTACTAATTCTGACTAAATTGCATTGACCTAAATTTCTTTCAAAAGTTGTTGCTTGAAAGCTTCTTGAAATCCTTGTTAGCAATATTGTGGAATATTTATGTTGCTCTTACTGAAAGGGCTGAAAACCAGAACAATCTATTTTCTGGTTAGTTTAATAAACAGAAATTCCCATGCTATCATTAGTACTCAAACATACAATCCTAGGCAGTGCTTTCATTGTCTGAGGCCCAGATCTGTGGGGTATTTTTGATGTGAAAAGAATACACTAATAATGGGTTTGAGAGCTTAACAACTAAATTGTTGAAGTAAAATAGTTATTTTCACTTCAAAAATCAAATCTCCTTTTATCCAGGGGAACATGGAATAAAATTCTTTCATCTTGTTTTCCATTCTATACTATTTTAATGTTTTTATTTTTGTACGTGTAGCACATACTATAAATAAGCCATGATTATCTCAAGTATACATAAAATTGAAGGTGACAAGGGGAATTTGCTTTGCTAGTTGGCAAATAAATTCTCAAACTGTGTGTGGAAAGTATGGGATAAATTTTGTTCTTAAGGAGAAATGTTGTCACTTTTACATTGAACGTGAGAAAAACTGAGCTACTAAGTAAATTGATTTGTTCAAGAATAGTTATCTAGAAAAGATAGTTCCAGTCATTCCCTGGCAGACAGGGGACTCTCATGAGGAAAGCAACTTTGTTACATTTATTTTTATTATGCTGCTTTGATTTCTAAAGCCCTGGTGTATTTTATTTAAGTACATTTGTAGATTTTGATGTCATTCTGATTATGCCCCTTAAGGTCCCAGTCAGGCCAAGTCTTATGCACCTGCTGCAACTACGTCTGAGTGCCTTGCAAAGCAAGATCCTAAATAAAAGCATCTGTGGGGCAAGGAACTTCTCTCAGCTTCCTGCAAAACGTGCTTGGTAAGTCATTTGTTATGTGGCCTGTTTTAAAGAATTTGTGTTGGAATAATCAGATTTCTTTTCTTTTAGAATCTTGGAGCCATCACTCCAATTCATCTTGTAAATGGTGTTTGAAAGAAATGTATATATTAATTTGGTTTTTCTTTTCACTGCTTAATGAGTTTATGTAGCACCTTAAGCTGCATCACTTTCTGTGTTGTGATTTGTGCAAAGTATAAATGAGAGAAATTATTTACCACCTGAATGTTTGGGCCAGGAACTGAACTTTGATGATCCTCATGATCCTTTCAACTCAGAAGAGTCGGTGATGCTGTAATTTTATGGCTTTGAAGCAACACAGGAGTAATGTAACTGGATAGAAACTTCCCACTACTTAAACACAGTTAGTGCATGTCAGTTAGCAAAGTGTAGGTAAAGGATTTAATGATTTGGCTAGTTGGAACTAGCCAAACTAGCCAACTAGTTCCAACTATTGGAACTTGACAAGTTCCAATCATAATCACACAGTTAACTATTAATTTAGTCTGAAGCTAGAATATAAAATCTGATAGTTGGTGGTTTCCGAACTCAAACTCTTCCATAACTTAGCTAGACTTGAATTTGCTGTCCTGTTTTCTGTCTTAGTGTATTAACATTGTCTTAGGAACGTTTTTGGTGCCATGGTGTTTACTCTTCTCTTTCCTGCTGAAGTCCACTGGACACCTTTGAGTCCTTGCGCTTGTTTTTTTGCCCATGTGCCCACTTTGGTCTAAACTCAGTATTTTAGTGCACAGTTAAAGTGAGAGAAGAGCTTTTACTCTGTGGGAGTGGCTGCAGCAGTAGAGATTGATGATTTTTGTGTGTGCTTATAAACCCTTAGGAAATCCTCTCAGTCATCTTTATTGTGAGGAGAATTCCCCTTTATCCTTCAATAGTCTGCTCACAAACACTTTCTTCTGTTGAACCTTGCATTTTGTAACAGGGGATTTAATCTCCTGTTCTTCAGCACCTTGTCCATCACTTTGCTGCTCTTCCAGGTCTGCAAGCCCTGTCTGGTTCTCCACTGACTCAAGGCTTGGGAGCTGGCCAAGGGTTTAGATGAAGCTGGGCCGCTGAGGTGATGACATGAGATTTCCAGAGTAGCCATGGTATTTATCCAGGGAGTCTAGAGTCTGTCCCAAGGGGATGTCCTTCAGTTTGGAGGGGCTACCTGTCATCTCATGATGGATCACAACGCTTCAAGTAGGAATTTGGGAATGGGATCATGGACCTCTTGAGAAGTGAGGGAGCAACTGAGCAACAGGCCTGCAGCAGCAGCAACGTCTTTGTCAGAGTACTTGAGTAGAGTGGGGGGCTGGTATGAGGGTACTGATGTTTTAAGTCTGTCTTTTTTCTTGATTTTATACTTTTATGCATGTATGGTTAGCACAATTTGAAATCAGAACAGCTTTTATTTTCATGACCTGGTAGGACATAAGGACAGGAGGTATATACTGTTATTTATTTATATATATATATAGGTATGTATAACAGTATATGTATATATACATGCATACTGTTGAATTATATATTTTGTTTTACTTTTTCATTATTATAAAAATAAATTTTTATATAACTTCCTGTAAAATTTCCTTATTAAAAAAGGGAATTTTTTGAGGTCTTACGAAGGACTCGGGCAACTTGCTCAGCCAAATTTTTCTGAATGTGTCTCATGCTCAAGGATTCCAACATTTGCAAATTTTATGCACATCACTGCCTTAGAACATAGATTAATACATGTAAGGATCTTTCTCGTCCTGGCTGTCTGGATGGCAGATGAGAATTTTGTGTTTTCATCTGCTTGCATTAGTGTGCTCAGCTTTTGCTATGATTGCTGTTCAATACATGCTTCAATTTGCTGTAAATAATAATTAGAAAAACCCAATTCCCCTGTTATATTCATGCTATAGGAATAGCAATGCCAAGAGAAGGGAATTTCCTCTGTATGCTTCCTTGGTCCATTTGTCATGGTTTGTGATGTTTTTAGGGTAGCAGAGTAAGAACATTTGGAATGAAATCAGGGACCTGTAATGGGGTGGAGAAGGCCTCACATTCTAAGTGAGGTAGCAAAGATTTCTCACTGAGGATGTAATGCTAGCTGCTTTCACCACCATATTGGCTGCTCCACAGAGAAATTTATTCATGCATGACAGTTGTGCTGGGTTTGGTCAGAAGTGATGATTTCAGGACTCTGATTTTACAGTATCTCAAAATCTGTAAAAACCTTTTAATTCTTTAGTCTGTCATGCAGTAATTCGCTAACTTCTGCACAGCAGCCCTCTCAAAGTTAAATGTTGTATTTCATAAATGAAAGCTCTTCTGACAGTGAATTTAATTTTTTTTTTTTGGTGGGGAAAAATAGAGAATTCTAGTATAAAATGGATGGAACTTCTGAGGTTGTAATGAATGACTAGAGGTTGTAATGAATGACTGGACTTGTTCTTCTAAGAATGCTTTCTAGATGTTTTTAGAAAGAAATGTGATACTTGAAATTTGAAAGGAGCTTTGTGTTCCTGCTTGCTGTGGGTCTCCAATGAGTTTTGTTAGTGAAGGCAAATATTCTGTCGGTGTTGGATCCCAAGTAACACTGATGAGCTGGTGTAGGAGTTGGGCTTCCTGAACAATCTGGATCCATGGGCAGTTGCTTGTGCTTTAAGGCAGTGCTGTTTTCCAGAATCCTTTCTTAATTTTCATACATGATTATGTAAGCCTTGCATGCTTTAAAGTGTCTGGAAAACAGTTGGGAATGGAGGGAATTCACTGGGGTTTGGTCAGAGTGCTGAGAGGTTCTGACCTGCTATGAGGCGTTCTTCATCGGAGCTGCTGGCAAAGGGTCTGTGCTTACCCAGGCCATGAGGATCTCATTGGTTTCAGCCCCAGTCAGTCAGGAGCAGCCTTGAGATGGAAATCAAAATTTGAACTCTTGTGGAAGGTGATCATGAGCACGTTGGGCTTTCCAGGACATTGCGGCCCATCTGTTTTCTTGCTGACATAATTCAAAGTGTTGGTCATGCTGTGCGAAGTAGGACAAAGATAATTTGTAATGAAAGTTCAACCAATTCTCTGTATTTTGTGGCTTTTGTACAAAAGCCAAAGTGTTTTGCATTCCTTCATATTTTGCAAATATCTGTGACATTCCTTCAGCAAACAAATTTTCAGTTGTGTATATGCCCTCTTCTGGAGGTGGGGAAATTCTGCATTTCTTTTGCATTTCTGTTAACCCCATTTTATGCTGTGTTTTTTTGGTTTTTTTTGGTTTTTTGTATTGTTTTTAAGTAGCATGCCATGGCATTGCCAGACTATTGAGGGCTACTAATCTCCTTGTCACCATGTCAGCTCAGGGCAGACCTAACTGAGAAAGTGCCCAAAAAGCCAATGTTTTTTCTCCCTGAAGACTGCCATTACTGCAGTCACCCTGGATTTGAGCTACAGCAGTAGGAGACAAGGGAAAATTGTTCTTTGTTCACTGCAGTTTTTATTTCTTGACTGGATAAGCTGCACTGCAGATTGGAGTAGTGTCCTTGCAATTATACATGAAATTTGATAGTCAAAGCTGAGTGTAATTAAATATGAATTTGCAATAGCAGCAAGGTAATAAGTCTCTTTGTGGAGAATAAATAGGAAAAAATGGTCATTCTAATGAAAGTCTGTTTCACTCTCAACTCTTTTCAATTTATACTTTGCCCAGTGCTCACTCACATTATCTGTTTGATTCTTTTATGGTATAAATTTCATAATGGGAGTTACAGGCCCTTTGTAAATTCATTTAAATGACCTTTGGATGGCCACCAGAAGTTGCTGTGAATCTTTGTGTTCTTCTTGGAGTGAAGGTGTGGTGGTACAACCTCTGGGAGATCTTTTATTAATGAGAAACATAGAATTATGGAATCTGCATTCACTTAAGCTAGCAACTATGTTCTTGTCTTTAAGCAAGAGTGCCTTGAGGGTTTGTCTGAGAATGTGGATCTAGTTCTGCTTAAAATAATAGGAAAAGTAGGAGGTAGGAGAATGGGACAGGCTATATTTGGAATCTGTGATTTCTTACACTTAAATTCTGTGATTTCTTATACTTAAATCTGTAATGTGTTTATATATAATCAGATCACATTAGTACAGAATCACAGAATAGTTTGGGTTGGAAGGGACCTTAAAGACCACCTAGTTCCAATCCCTTCCATGGACAGAGACACCTTCCACTAGCCTAGGCTGAATTCCTACTGAGCTTTTCTTCAAAAAATGCTTTGTACTGGGTGCAAACAGCTGAGAATGGGGGGCTGACTAAGGACAAGCAGGTAAGTGGGAGGCTGGAAAGCCAGAACATGATTTTCAGTTTCTCATTTGAACTCTCACCATGTTAGCAACAAGTCCTAGCTCTGGAATGGTTTTCCCCAGGAGAGTGGAGGTATGTAAGAGACCTGAGAGCAGCCTTTGCTTGTAAAGGTGCTGTGATGAAAGATATGGAGCATTTCAAGGGGGAAGAAAAACTCACCATAGGGTGGGGAAAATGTTACAGGGTTTTTTCCCCAATTTATTAAAAACATGAGGGTTTTTTTTTTTCTTTTGTAGGGGTTCTGTCAGCAGTTGGAATTTTTATACATTGTGCTAATCCTACCTTTATATAAAAGTCATAAATCTTATAAATTAATGCATCAGGCAGTTACCAGAACTCTTCAGTCTGTTTCTTTTTATGGAGTGACCTGACACTTTTTGCAAACAGCAGACCTAGGTGCTCTGCATGAGCTCCAAACTGGATTTGTAGTGATCAGCACATAGGAATGGACTCTGGCCCTACTTCCAGTCGGGTGAGAAAATGTGGTTTAAGTTAAATGCAATAATAGTGGAAAAAAGATAGGAATTACTGACCTTTTGACATTGGATTTTAAATTTTAGCATAATGGTACAGGGGCCTATGAATGTTTTTATTGGTACTTCCATTAGTTCCCTGATAATCTTGACATTTCCAACTACATAACATTTGCTGGGGTGCAGAAGTCTCTTTTTTCCATCTCCCTATTATTCAAGAATGCAGACACATTTAACGACTCATTAGCAGAATTTGTATTGTTGCTTACATTGCTTATGAAATTTAAGGGGTGTGATTCTGAACTTTCAGCTGCCCTCTAAAATTACAACTTTAGAAATGTGCAACTATTTACAAACATGAATCACAACTGCTTTGTTTACTCTATGAAGAAAAAAACCCCGAGTAACTGCCAATAATTGAAATATGTTATAGAGGGAAAACAATTATGCATTCAATATCAAAAAGGCAATTTTTGATACTGTAGGCCAATAAGGTAGTCTATTCAGTGTCTGTCCTAAAAGCAGAAGCATTTATGGGCAGTAAAGATGACCAATATACATTAGAGAACTGATTTTTTAAAGAGTGTTTTCATTCGAGCAGACATCTTTGATTATTTTTTTTTATTAGGCTTTTTGTTTTACATAATTCTGATAACTCTTGCTGACGTCCAGCAAGTTCCAAAGTTCTGGAATTCTCTTCAGGTTTTCTTGCACAGAGACCCAAAAAAAAAAAAAAAGGTTAAATGCTTCCAGTGCTCCAGCCCTGAAGCAACATTCTGCAACCAGATGATACATATAAACTTGCTTCCCATAAGAGAGCAGTCTAGTGCTGAAGGAAAAAAAAAAATTTAGCTATGTTTTTAATATCAGACGTTCTTAACCCCAGCATCTGGTTTGAAATGTTCCTAATTCAGAAAATGTCATGTTAAAGAAAGTGCAAAGTAGTTTAAAACAATTAGGAAGGAATCAGGCAATTTGAAGGAATGGCAAACCCCACTGGGTTTTTTTGGAACACAAGTCATGCTCTGGAAGAGCAGCGGTGCTCAGGGAGTCATTGCTGCTGGTACTGGTGGTACCTGCAGCATCAGTTCTGCTGTTTCTGGCCCAAGAAGCCAAAATCTTGAGCCCATTTCACAGATGTCCATTTTCTTGCCTCCAGGTAACCAGCTTGAGCCTGGGTTGCTGAGAGAAGAGAATGGAAATTGTGTAAGACACAAAAAAAACCCAATTTTTGAGTGGTGCTCTGAGCTACTTCTGTATTTATCATTGTCTGCTACAATTTTAGGAAGCATGTCTTCACCGGAATAAAATGAACAAATAACAAGGTGTAGGCATGATATCTCCCTTATTAACTGTTTCATACAGCTCATGGTTTGATTTGTGACAGTAACTAGAGGGACTTAAGCTTGCACTGATAACACCTAAATTTGCAATTTTGCTCAGAATTTGAAGCTTGGCCACGTCACTAGAGCAGCACTTTACTGCAAAAAGCCTTTCTGACCCTCCTGATAAATGGAAATAGAAATATGAAGCACCAGTGGATCCAAGCTTTTCAGTGCAGGACACTGAGTGAGTGGAATTTGATGAGTAGTCTGGCAATAATAGAACACATTGTCACTCGGATACTAAAGGAAAAATATGTATTTTTAGTGGAAAACATGCAAATTTTTGCATTTATTTTAAAAACTAAACACACATAACCCCAGAGTAAAACTGAATTTTCTTTTAATACTTTGGAAGAAATTTTTTTTCTCTTATTGTACTAATCTTTCTGTTGTTTGCTCTGATGGGCTGTTTCAGCTTCTGCCCATTCAACTGGCACATGTTTTGCCAGCAAAATAGAAAGCAGTTCCATTCACTGGAAATTTCCTGGTTTGTACCAGGAGAGAGTTTAGTTCTACTTGACCACAGAGGTTATTTCTCAAGCAGATTTTTTTTTATTTTTTTTTTAATTTTGATTGTCTATTCTCTGTAGCGGCTCTTTGAGAAAAGCCAGGAGAGTAATGCCAGGAATGGCTCTTGCTCCCCATGCATGCACATTTTTCTCCTTCCACAGGGGTAAATATTGATCAGTTGGATAGTTCCTTGTGGTTCTTGACCCTTACATTTATGTGAATTATGGTATTACAAATAGATGCTTTACTTTAGGATCTGTCTTTTTGCAGGTCTTACTTGCTCATGAACTTTTTGGGTAAAAAGCATTTAAATTGGTTTCCTTATAAAAATAGTGTAGAACACAGGATAAGCCACTTCCTTTGGCAGCCTCTTGAGAGATTGCTGATTGTAGATAGAATATCCTCTCTCTTTATTGCAAGTCTTTTACTTCTATCTTTTTTGAGGTTTTATTCTTCCCTCTTTTCCTTTGAAATTTCCTTGTTCCCAGGAAGTGATGTTGGTGTGGTTCTGCTGTGTCTGCTCATGTAGCAGTTTTCCCACAATAATTTTTTCAACGTCTTGATAAAGTTAAAGATGGGGGTCAAAGACAAAAAGATCTTACTAGTGTTGTAGAGGCCAACACTTGGGCACAGGTGAAAAAATCCATTTGAGTGAGCATCCTTCTTTTCCTGGCACAAAAGCTGCTGTGGAGCTCTGTAGCTGTATTTTCTCTGTGTGTTTTTCCTGGTCTATTGAGCCACAAATCCTTGCTGGGAATCCTTGCAGAGCCCCCTGGTAGCAGCCAGTGCTGGCCCAACATCCAGATGGGAGCTTGGAGAAGGTTCTGCCTGCATTCCATGGGGCACACAGGGGTGGGAAAGGGGAAAAGAGGAGTTTGTGCAGCAGGTAGGCAGAGAGCACACCAACCCCTGTGCCTGCTCTTTGCATGGAGTTTTTCAGTCACCTTGGAGTGTTTCTGCCCAGCTGCAGGTCTCTCTCTTCCATTGCAGTGTGTTGTGTTATTTTTGTTCACCTGTCTGTGTGTGCTGCTCCCACACTGAGAGTGTGGTCTCTGAGGATGAGAGACAATGATGTATTTATGGAACATCCAGCCGTGGGATGTGTGCGCTGGATGGGATCTCCTGATCCATCTCCTGGTGGTCTCCAGAAGGCTGCTTGTAGGTTGCTGCCTCTCTCAGTTTGTTTGCAGCTGCTAAATTGCACTAAAGACTTCTTGAAATAGTCTGAATGTTTCTCCATTTAGTTTCCAAGCCGGGAATTGCTCTAAGTGCTGCTTGTCATGTGGAATATGTGTGTGCAAATGCACAAGTGTCTGTGCCTGACAGGGAACTGTGGTGAAACAGGGTCTCCAGAAGAAAATCCATTTTCAGAATCTCCTACTGAATTAAGAGTTTTAAGGAACATTACCCAGGAAATGGAGGAGTCTTCCTTTTAATTTCCCTTGATGCTTCATGGAAGTGAGATTGGATAATGTTGACTGGCAGGTCAGAAAAATGCTTGAATAAAGATATAGTCCAGGTTTTAAACAGAATTTTGTTCCCATACAGCAGCATGAGAGTTCTGTGAATTTTCATTGGCACAGCCTTTTTCCAAGCCTGATAATTTTCCAAGTCCTGTAGGGAAAAGGGAAGGTAACTCTTCTTGGATTAATATTTTCAGGTTGTCTGTAGACTCAATGCAAGGAATTTTGAGGGTTTTGTCTAAAGCCATAAGTGCAGCATATTTTAGAAGTGGGAGCTCAAAATATCCATTTAACATGATTTTTAAAAATCTCATTATCCCTCCCAAATATCTGTTCAGTCTCTTTTGTGTCATGCAGTGAAGAAATAAAGTGGTGTTAACCCCAAACAATAATAACAACAGCAAGTCATGTGTCATGCTCTGTCAAGTGTCTGGGGTACCAGTTATTCTAGATTTGTAATGTTTCATTGAATGACTTCTGTACTCTTTTATCTGGAGATTTTATTGGGAAAATTTTAGCTCACTGTTTTTATGGCTTTTTTGATTCTTTTCTGGCTTCCAAGCAAGCAGTCTGCCCAGTGCTAGCAGGCTGGGGCTGAAGAAGGAATCAGTGTCTTTTATTAGAGCTAGGTTGCAATCTTTTCCTTTATTCCTATAAAGTTTGGTGGTTTTCCTTAAAAAACACCAAAACCAAACCAAAAAGCAAAACACTCCCAAACAAAACCACAAACAAAGGAACCTCAGTATGGTTGCATAAACATAAGTTTTTAGGAAGTACAAAATCAGTCTGACATCCCCCCCAGCTGTGCCCCAACAATGAAGCCCAGTGCAAAACCGTGAATTTTTTTTGACCAAGACATGGAAAGACTCTGAAAATGCTCAGTAAATTCCATGTTGCACTTTTTTTTTTGAACTGTAGAGATGTTTCAGTGGAAAGAATGTCAGATAATTTTGGTATTTCTCCCTGCACTAATGTCCAGAAGAGTTGTGAGGGAAAATCACAGCGACGATCTTGAGAAGTTTTGTGTAGAGGCTTCCCTGAGGAGGGCTGGGGTGGTGTGATGGGTTTCCACTGAGCTCATTAATGCAGCCTCTGCATGGGAAGAGAAGGCTGAGCACCAGGAGAGAGCAGCTGTCCCCTCAGGTTTGTGCAGGTGGCTTCTGGCCTGTGACTGCAGAGCTGGAGCTGCACGAGACCGGAGAGAAATAGAAACAAAAAGGAAGGGAGCCAAGGTGATGCTCAGCCAGACAGCCATGGGAATTGAAATGAAGTTGTCAGGAGCAAGGATGAGTGAAACCTTGAAGTTCAGGGAGCCTGCTCTAATTCAAGAGGAATGGCTCTCTCTGGCCAGTTCATGGATTTAAGTGGAGTAGCTGGAGGGGCAGGTGAAGCTGATCTCAGGCCAGATTAATCCCTCAAGTAATCTTGTTGCCATCATTGTGCTGTCTTCCCTCTGTTTCAAGCTTCAGTGGAATTCCTTCAAAGATGTATTTGGCCCTTCCAGCTCTTGTTTTACAAAATTCCACAGAATCATCACGTTTTACCAGATGCTCCTCAGAGCCTCTGCCCTGGATTACATCACCGGTGTCAGGACAGAGGGTCGGGTTACTGGGGAGTAGGTTTCCTTATAAAGAAATTGTCATTCTTGTGAGATGTTTGGCTTAATGAAGTTATGGCTGTAGCTGTAAATTTGCAAGTATTTGCAGTGCCAAAGAACTGAACAGATCAACAGCAAACTTCCATTTATGTGTGTGTGTGTGGGAGGCTTGGCAAACTGTTTGCCTCATTCACTCCCTTGAATGTTTGAGAGACAAGTTCTCTTTCCAGCTTTGCCACCAACACACTTGGTGATGTTGGAGGCTTCATGTAGGACCTGTGTCCCTCTTTCGTGATCCACAATGCAGGAATTGGAGTATTCCCTGTGTGCTATTAGGAAGCGTTACAGAGCCAGCCCTTATTGACCTGACATTCATTGGATCTGATTCTAGCAATAATGATTAAATCTAACAAAATTCTATGAAGGAAGATGGCCTCTGGTAAAGGAAAAGAACAGAATAAGTACCAGGAGAGGTACATATCACTGCAATCTAGCTGCATGTCAAGCAAGGAATGGATATGTATTTCTGTAGGAAACCACAAATCCCTTTGTCAACATAACTGACAAGTCATCCTTGACTTTTTAATCCACAGAATGGCCTTATTAATTTTAAATTTGCCTTGTGTTATGGCATGCAAGGATCAGATGCAGACCTGAACATCCTTACCACATGGAAAACATTTCAGGGAAGAGATGGAAAGCATTATTCTGTAAATGCATTTATTAGCAGCACAAACTGGAACAATTGAGCACGTCGGGTCTCAGTTTGATTGCACTGTGTCCCATGAGTTTGTGGGTGATGGTTTAAGTGTAGCTAAAAAAGCACAACAGTTTCAGTAAAAAGAACTGTACCACAAGGAATACCTTTTTTTTTTGATCACATACTACTATGTCTTCAGTACTATTTTTTTTCCAGCTGACTTTTAAAATTTAATTTTATATTATTAAGATGTTAAATATTACTCTATTTGGCCACTGGCCATAGATTTTGTAGCCAGAATCTTGTTCAGTTTCATGTTTAATCATACCAATGCTAATAAACTTAACTTCAGAAATCCAGTTTGCGAACACCATTGTGGTATACCTGAAATGGAAACAGATTTCCAGATTTTTTTGTGGGAATCTTGCTAGGAACAACCTTTCTCCTCGTTTACACAGTGGAGCTCAGCTGTTATGAGAGCTAAATTATTTTAGAACTCTTAAATAAAATATCTATCTTTTCCATTAAGGATACACTGAGAAGTGGGGTATTTGCTTCCAGGCAGTAGGAGTGTTAAGATGGACTCTGTGAGGGCAAATTGAGCACAGACCCACCTGCTTCTTTTGCAGCATGATTGACATTTTCTGTAATTGAAGAGGACAACCCAAATTGACCTAAGTCTGCATGTTTCTAATAATAAAATGGAGTCAATAAGCAAAAGCCACATGTACAGAAAGTGCACCTGTTGAAGAGATCACTTTTCATTTTGGGCAGCGGCAGATGCCCAAATAGCAGCTTCAGACTGCTGGCATATTGACTGCCCAGAAGTTGTGTCACACATTGAAGAGAATGTAATGAGGGTGCTAATTAAAGGATGCTAATTGAAGGCCTCCAGATGATGCAGGGTTGTGCTTGAAGACTGGTGGAAGCAGTCATCAGCTGTTTGTGTTGGTATTTTTCTATTCATTCCCAACCTCTCCTGCCCAGCTGCCTGAGGCTCGTGTTGGTGTCTCTGTTGGCTTTCCCAGATGTCTTTTTTTTGGTTGCTCCATGTACCATGTGTTGAAAGAAAACCTTCTAGTTAAAAGACTGAGCAGGGGCAATGGGTGAAGGTGAGCAGAGTGTCTGGATGAAGGAAATTCTGAACAGAATCATGTCTGAAGGTCCTGCTTGAACACAACATAAGTTTTGTGCCTTTTTATTTGCTGCTTCTTGAGTGTTGCTTGCTCTGAGATGGTCGTGAGATTTCTCGGTGCTTCAGAGGAAGTCAGTTTGTAGACAGTTTGTGTAGTCTGTTTTGCATAATTTCTATTTAGAGTATGTTTAATGAGCGATAAATAATTTCCAAATGTATCTACCATGCATTAATGCTTCTGCTGCATCAAAAGAAAATATTTCGGTTGAGCTTATTTCAGAGCATTGGCATAACAAAGCCTAGAAGCCAGATGACAGGCACCACCCTAGGATTAACTCATTTTTGGGGCAGGCAGAGGCAGACGTGCATCCATGGGCATTACACTCCCCCTCCACTTTGCTAGTGATGATCTGGGGTGGGCTCTGTCCACGCCATGTCAGTACATCCTGACACTGCATCACCCTGAGCGTGACACGTTGCGTACTGAGAGCTAATCCAAACAAAAATGAGCACAAAAAAGGAAGGGTTGATTATTTATGAAGCAAAGCCATCTGAGGAAAACCTCTTAAGGGCAGCATAAACATGGGAACAGTTTCCAGTTATGTGAATGACTTAAGACAGATTGTGAAGCAAAGTCAAATCAATCTGTGCCATGGACAGGGAGGAGTAAGTTGGTGTGTCTCTGGGAAAAAACCCGAACCAACAACAACCAGTCTTAAGAGGAAAAGAAACACATATTGCAGATAAAGTTTCCTTCTGTGCATACAAAAGCAGAGTATGGTCAGAAATAGAGAGCCTGTTCCAGCAAAGGCTCAGCCATGGGAGATATCACGCTGGAGTTAGGATGTGCTGTGTGCACTAAAACCTGTGCTCTGACTGTAAGGCACACTCAAAATATGCTTTCTCTTTCCCTTACAATCCTCTTTTATCTTCCTCCCAGACTTGGTTAAAGCTAGGTGTTCAAAGCAGACGAGAAGCTTGGACTGAGAAGTCAATGGTGCAGGTGTGCCCTGATATTGAGTGCTCTGATAGTGAGTCAGGTTTCTCTGTACTTGCACGTGCTTTACACTCCAGCCTGAGCAGAGAGGCAGCTCTGCCTGTGCAGGCTGGCACACAGACACTTCACACACTGCATCCTAATTCCATGGCTCATTAAGTCTCCCATGATTCATTAAGTGATCAGTATCCTAAAGTTTCTAGACTAGGTGCCCAAACTGTGGGAATCTTCTGGGAGGTGACTTGGTACTTGAGTGTTTATTTTCTGGTTTGAGCAGACATGTTCTCTTATTGCACACATCCTAAAAGTCGGCGGCGTTGTTACTCTTCTCTAAGAAAAATAAAATAGGAAGGATTCTTAAACATGATGCTTCTTGTCAAAGATAGATCTGGGTCTAACCTGGCTCTGACTTTGTAGTGAAATACTGGTGGGAAATATTAAGCTAGTGTATTCACAAGGGACTGAGAGGGTGAACTGAAATTTGAGCATTGAGATAGATTAATACTTTTTTTGCTCTGAGTCCATCTTAGGCATTGTGACTTGGTGTGTTACTCTGGCATCAAGCACTGGAGAGAGGACATGCATAGTTAAAATCCTAGGCTGGTGGAGATGTTGCTAGATTGGCTGTTTAATGCTTTGTTTCATTTACTGTATTAGTGATTTTGTTAGAAGAAACAAATCTACTGTACATTTTTTTATTCAATGAACAGAAAAATATACCTTTTAAAATTTTTTCCTTTGTTTCACTACCTGAGAATAGAATCAATGACTCAGTTTTATCTTCAGGAGGTCAATCTTCTTTTCTCAGTTTACTTTCAGCTTAATTTATCTTCTATGTGATTATCCATGGTATATAACTGTGTGCTTTCTATGCAGCCTTAGCCCTCACAAAAGCTAAATACCAGATTCTCTCACTATGCTTTGTCCATGCCCTTCATGCTCATCCATGATTCTAGGAAGAGTGACTTGTAATAAAATTAAGTTCTGAGCCATTAATAATATAGGAAACTTTTTTTTCTTTTAAATTCTTATTACTTGGTCAAAGCTGAGAGTGACTGAAGCTCTAGCTCCCTCAGAGTACCTGCAAATAATTGGTTAAATGTTTATACATCTGAAAAATGTGCTCTTTTGGCCTCTAAAATCAGGGATGTGGGGTTGCTCAGCCTTACCTGATGACACAGTATTACCCTCAAGGTACTTTTATCTCAGTTAGAAGCTGTTACTATTTTTGCTGCTACAGTAAAAAAATATGGAAGCAGCTTTACATTAAAGTGACAATATCAGCACACCACAAGAAAATCATTGATGAGATAGATTATTCCATCCTATAATTTGGATTCTTTTTATAATGGAGAAAAACTTAATGGCTTTAGTGTAGTTTATAGCAAAAGATTATTTCTGAGAGCCTGGATAAACATTGCTGGGACCTATATTTCAACTTTCAAGTGTTTAACAAAGAATTATGGGATTGTCTTATAACTATGAGCTAAACTATGGGAATTTACGTTTTCCTTTTTGCAGGATAGTTCCTCTTAAAATTGTACTCTGAACAATGGCTTATTTTCTTGTGCCAGTACTTGATTCCAAATACTGCGGCTTGGCAGCAGGCAGGTCTCAGATTTCAACCACATGTATTTTCAAAAAAATCAAAAGATCCTTATTTGGCACTGCGCTTACATATCTTAAAAAGCTGTGTTTGTGTGTCAGATTTAAAAATAATTGAAACCAGGGGTGTAAAAACCTGAACTCTTCTTCCAGGATGTTTTGACTTCAGTTGCTTCCAAGAGCATTGAAGGGAACAGATTGGGAACCGTGTGCAGCGTGAGGCACTGACAACGCGCGGAGAGGCTTAACTGGAAATGGACATACCTCATAGCACAGTGGCCTTTCCAAAAATATTCATATTTGTCTTTCATTATGTATTTAAGAGAGATATATGCACACAAGTGCATGCTCGCCTGGAAAAACTCCATGCAGATTTTTGTTTGGTAAAGAGGAGGATTGCGTTGTGTAAGGAAGCGTTGTGGGTTTGTGTTGACCGAAGCTTGGTTGCTGTATCTGTATGTGCAATAATTTAAGACTGGGATTGCATTCCATAAGGAATTAAAATTGGTGAGGGAATTAGAATGGTCACCTACATTAGAACAGAATGTAGGTCAATATCCTAATTTTTCAAAAATGTCTCTTTGGAACTTCAATACCTCTGAATTATATTTTTTTGCCATTAAGGTAAAATAATGCTGCTTGTGCTAGAAGTCACAATATACAAGAGGACACCTCTTTTTATTTTTTACACAGCTTTTAGTAATGTTTGGGAAAAAAATGATGTAAACTCATAGCTGGCCTCTAGTAACCCATTATGGAGAAACTTCTCCATGTTCCCTTGGAATTTGTTTTTCATCCACAAAAAATTATGCAGAAAGTTGAGTCCCAATCTTCTGCAGGTTAAACATCCACTGAGGGAATGACTTAGAACAGACATGAGGGGAGGAAATTCCAGCTTGCATCTGCTCATTAGTTATAGGTGAGACAAATATCAACTGAGAAAGTTATCCCAAAAATTATCCAGTAAAGCACAAACTCATGGCCTGTGATGAATTGAGCTATAGCATAATATCATGACAAATACAAATTAAAGCTGAGACATACCCAGTATTGTTTTTCTATCTTCCCATAAAAAGGTTGTTATGTTGTTGATGGTGACCCTTCCAGGCCTTACATTGCCCTGGCTCTTTTGTGCTTCCAAAGGATGGAGGGATGTAGAGAACAGCAAAGGGTCCCAGATGGAAGGGAAGGGTCACAGGGCTGGGTCAGATACCCTCCATGACAAACAGGTAATGCTGTCATGTCCACACCACAGAATAAATGAGAAAAACTATTGGGAAATCTGGAAGACGTAAAGAAGCAACAGGATAATCTGCTGCAACTAAAGGGACTCTTTGTTTGCACACATTTTGGGAAAAAAAACAAACCAAACACCAGAAACACAAACCAAAGATGGAAAAAACCCCAGCAAATTCCTACGCACTCACTCATCTTTTGTAGCAGAGGTAGAGAAAAGAAAAATCTATTTACCAGATGGCATGTTGCAGGTTGATTTTATGCCAGGCTTGGGCCTTCCATGTATTCTTTTTGGTGGGTTTTTTTATGTTTGCTAAGGATTCTGCTTGCACAAAAAACTAATGTGAGCTATTGTAATTCCAGTCACTTACTCATCAGTGGAAAGAAATCTCTAGGACCCATAAAGAGGAAAACAAAAACTTTGAAATACAGTCAGTTCTGGCTATCAGTGTTTTGGTTTTTTTGGTGTAGTTAGTTTTTGTTGTTTTCTTTTTTTGGTTTTCTTTCTTTTTAAAATCTGAGATTTCTTGTCAGTCTAATATGTAGATATATCTATAGATATAAGCAGAGTAGATTTCTATGAACAGTGTTGAGTATTTTGTAAAAAACCTACATATTCTTTTCAAAGAATTTTGCTAGAGGTTCAATTTGAGTTCAGGGCAAAGAGAATTTGAATTTGGAATTAAATCAGATTTCAATTAATTCAAATAAGTTGAATTCATTATTCTTTTCCTCTTCTTGACTTTATATCCTAACTTATGGTTTCCAGTGTGTGGTTTCTGTTGCTTTTGTTGGTATCCTTCAGAAAACATCCTAATTCAGAAAGTAAATTAAAAGTAATTCATAGTAAGGAGACTTGTGAGGCACCTTGATTTAGTAGCTCAGCAGGAGCTGTGTTTCTGAGACAGGGAAGATTTCACAGGGCAGGAAGATTAAAACAAAAAACCAAAATCCATCTTCTCTTCCAGACAGACAAAGGGACAAATAATTCTCTTTTATCTTCCCCTTTCCCCCCTGCCCCACCCTAAGAATGTACAAAAATAGTATTAAGACTAAAACACCAAGGAAAAAAAAAATCAGAAGAGTTCAAGCTGGCCTGGCCTGAGGCAGTTTGACTTTATATTCTTGCATATACATCTGCTCAGTTTTACTGGGCCTGACAGCATGTAAAAGGCAGAGGCATTCAATGTAAACATCAATGCAAACATGAAATATATTTTATTTCAGAAGGGATGACTGTTCTGCATTTATCTCTCTTCCTTATTGAAATGTTTTCCCCCTTGTTGGCTGGCGTCTTCTATTTTTTCTTTATATTTTGTTGCAGAGCTGAAATGGAGGAAGTGGCTGGAATATGGATATGATTTCTAGGGGAAGTGTGAGTTTTGATTTAATGTTTGGGTCATCTTTAGCTACAAGCAGTGATGCTGTCCTGACATATATTATGTACCAGCAGCTAGATGTGGTTGTGAATTGCAAGCTAGCCAAGAAGTCAGTTCAAGTTTGCTTTGTTAAAAACCTTTCACTCCAGCTCATTCTCCTCAAAGGGAATTCAAAATCTGCCCATGTTTTCAGGTACTGAATATGTAGGTAGGTTTCAGTAACTTCCACAAGCAATTAACTCTTCATCTTTCTTGTAGATAAAGTAGGTCAAGTGTGGGGGGTAGATATGCACTTCACATATTTTGGTGCCCTTCTGGGACCTGAAGAATAAAGATTGTTTGGCTTTTTTTTTTCTTTCTAAATGTGGAGCAATTAGTGCCATGGAGAAGGAGATGGCTCTACAGCATTTGTGACCCAGCAAGCCATTGGGAAGCTATTCCATGTTTATTTCAGCTTCTCCCTTAAGGAAGGAGTTTTCTACTGCACAAAGCTGGTGTTGTGTCCTTTTAGCCTGCTGTAACTTGGAGTGGAACCTAGTCAGAGTAAAATGATTTTTTTTTTTTTTTTAAAGTTGAAATCTGGTGAAAATAGATTCTGGAATTGCAAGCAGATTCTTGAAGTAGCATCTGACTTGTTGCACTGCATGAAGCATCATTCCTTGTTGCTGTCCTTTCTTGGGAAGAATATTAGCTGGGAGAGGACAATGAGTAATGAACCTCCAAGGGCAGCTGAAGTCAGTTGTGGCCTCACAACAAACACAGCCTATAAGTCCCCTGGATCCCTGCCCAGCTTGTTGTAGGGACAGTTTTATGAATCCTACCTCAAGTCCAGCTGCAATATAAATACATATAGGCAAGCTAGGCAAGAACTGCTTAATTTAAGTAATTTGCTGTGTCACTCAACTTCTGACTGCCTGCTACTGCCACAAGAGCCTTTATCCTATCAGTATGCAATTCCACTTCCTAATTTGTCAAATGATTACTCCAGCAGTGAAGAAGAACCCACAAAGACTCTGTACAATGAAAATTATTTATTGCTATCAGTTGAAAATTAGCCCACCCATGGATATGTTGGGGGTGATAAAATTTAATTCTTTGCTCATTGTTGGAGCGTCTGGTAGCGCTGAACAGGGAGATGTCAAAAATCATTAGAGAAGCAATATCTTATGGAAGACACTGTAGTTCCAGAGTCACTGTCTCCTCCTCACCCTGCATAGTGAATTCCACAGTTTACTGGCTGTCTCTTGGTGCTCTTTTTTCAGTGATCTTTGCAATTGGATATGGATTTGAGTACAAAATTCAGTGGCATGATTAGCTCAGTGTGTTTTTGCTTTACCTTTGCTTTGCAGCGCCCGATTTCCTCAGCTGTGGAAGCAAAACTGGAACTGTTTTGTGATTTGTATAAAAGAACTGCTCCCTCATAAAAATACTCCTGTAATTGTTTTATTTTCCTCCTACTTTGATACAATTCCAGCAATCTCACTGACACTTGTTCTGCTACTACAATCACAGGGGCAAAAAAAATTGGCAACGCTTAAGAGGAGGAAGAGAGGATTTTGTAAAGAGAAGGAGCTGGGTTTAGGCTGGGCTGGAAATACTTGAATATGATAATAGTTCTCATCTTACCTGAAGAAAGAGCTGTACTCTGGGACTGATTAGTTATTACCTTGGACATGATAATGCAGAATTACTCTAGCAAAATGCTCAAGGCCTTTATCAGGTGACTGCAGACTGCTTTGGTTTGTCTTACTTGCCCTGAAATGCAAACCACCCAAGAGTCACTTGGGCAAAAAAGGCAAATCTGTGGTACCTCCATCTGTTTAGAAACTCCTGCTTTAAATGAATATTTTCTTGCACTTTTCTGTTTTTCTTTATCCACTTAATCCACATCTCTAGAACACTGTAAAAGACTTTTACAATCTTGTCCAGGACCATTGCATCTTGGTGAAAAAAATGGGCATCTATTGTTCATATATCTATTATCTGTTAGTATTTTATTTCGTAGCAGAAGAGGTTGTTATTTGGAAGGATGCATTGCCAGATTTATGTATTAAAGACACATGCAAAAGTGTTCACTTGAGAAAATGAATTTTGCTTTCCCCCTCACCTTTTTTTTTTTTTTTTTGGTTAGGCATTTGCTTGTTTTAAGGGTTTTGGCTTTTACCATTTTACCTAGAATTATTTTGTTCTAAAGCTGGTATTCCAGAGAATGAAGTATGATGGGCCAGACTCTTGGGTGGAATTTAATGCTGTGGCATGTGTTTGGGCTGACTGAATATAAGCAATTGGAAATGCAGGATATTTGGACACTAGTCATTTCTAGGGTTTAGTAATGCTTAGCACACTGTGCTTTAAATAGAAAAGAAGTTGAAATAGCTCCTCTCAGACTGGAGTTTTTCCAGCTCCTGTCTACTCTAGAGGTCTGTGCCAGGATGCTGGATTCCTGAAATCTTGTGTTGGAAGAGTGTAGCCACATTGTGCCTCAGTGCTCTGCTGTGATGCTCTCAGAGCTGACACCACCCAGCCTTTGTGCAGTGCTGCTGCACCAGTGAGCCACAGGCCACGAGTGCACCTGGGCTGTGGCCACCTGTGTTTGTGCTTAACATTCATTCTGCTGCTGCAGCACAGCTCTCCTCCTGATCTATGTCCTGGCCTCCCACAAATGAGAGCATTTCATGTCAGTGCTGAAAAGGAGCTCTTTATCACCTGGAAAGACACACTTTTTGAACATTTTAATGCACGTGTAAATGATAAACGATAAACTTTTTTTAAATGAAATGGACAATATGTGCATTGGTCAGACATAACTTAGTCCGCTGCTATCTATGAGGTCTCAGAAAATACTGTTAGGTGTTTTAAATATGGTCAAATCCTTTGGAAAATTTATGGATCCTTATGGTAAAACATATCTGAGTCAAAATTGAGGACTCAAGGTGAAGGTAATCTCTAGTTTGATTTTTTAAAATCAAGAGTCCTCCCCTGTTTAGCTGTCCTTTTTTTAAGATGTATATTTTTTTTCTTCAAAGTAGTATCATGCAGTTATTTGTCTGGATGCCTGCTAAGGGTCATAGTATGAGTCAGTCATTACCAGGGATTGGTTGACTCACTGTAGTTTGGATACAAAAAAAATGGTAACAATTTGGGATAATTTTTTTATTGACAGCAGCAATTACTCAACACTCTTTGCTTTAAGATGTCTGATGGGGTTGGATGTGCCAGCTAAGCACTGTCCTGGCTCCTGCAGGGTGCCATGCAGAAATGGGGTGAAGGTCCTTGTGCCTTTTCCTGTGGGAATCTACAAAATCAGAGGGTTTTGGGAAAGCTGCAAAAGGCAGGCCTCAGAGACAGCAGAACTGTGATTAGAGCTAAGCAGCAGCCATGAGATTGGTCAGCAGAAAAAGTATTTAAAAAGTAGAAAAGCAAGGACAAATAGAACAATGGTCTGTGTATTAATGCTTGCCTGGAATAACTCCCTAAGCTACAGAAAAGTTTATCTAGCAAGATATCTAGCTTAATAATGGAGCTCTGTGCATTGTGTTTTAAGGCTTACAAGTAGGTATTGTATGTGAAATAAGCAAGCATTGTTTAACCAAAGGTATGTGTGCTTATAGTGGCTGGATAGAACTACTGTCAATGTGCTTTTGCTTTGTGTGATTGGTCAAAAAACTTTTAAAGTAAGTTGTAACATTAAGTTCTTTGTCTGCTGCCTGGGATGTGAGCTGGTGGCATCTTCCCATTGTCACAACCATGGAATGAGACTGATGCTGGAAAATAAAACAGCTCAAGGCACGTTCCCAGCAGCCCCGTCCCGTTGGTGATTTGTACACAGAGCCCGGCCGGCCATAAATGTCGTGGACTTGGCATCCCTCAGTTCTAGATAGCCAGATCAACTGACTTCAGAAATTGAAAACATTAGGTCTGCAGGATAGGGCAAAATAAAGGTAAAACAAGGCTGAGAAAAGATCTGCTCTCTGCCCACTTGTCCTTTCAGGAGGATTGTTCACTCTTTGCTTTCTGTCCACCAATTTTTCATGGCTGTGTTATAATAAACTCCAATCAATGCCCTCTAAGATGTTAAAGAAAAATCTTGAATTTCTCTCTTCCCTGGGGCCTGGATTTTGTTCCCTGCTCCTTGCAGAAGTGCCCAGGTCACCACCCATATGCTGTAGGCTATTGCCTCTTTCTTTTGATGATGCTCCCTTGCCACAGGTAATCTTTGTCCATGATGTATCCATTTGGCATGCAGGAAAAATAATGCCAAATCATACACAACCAGATTGGATGTGCCCTTCACAGATTGACAGATTCCTCATCAGTGCCCATAAATGTGAGAGATGGACACTGCAGAAAGGAGTAGGTTGCTGTTTCAGTCTTTGCTGAGATGAAGTGTTGTGAGATCTCCCTGAGGAAATTCTCACTCCAGCAGAGAAATGTTTTATAGTTTGTGCCCAAATCATCTATTTCTGTGTGCAGTGGAGAGTCTTATGTAATATATTCCTCTCCACATGTTCTCTTTCCCTTTTAGCATTGCTTCTGGTCAGTGGGGTCTCTCTTGCAGTTACTGAATGCAAAAACACAAATATGACAATTCCAGATCATCCTTTTGTGGCCACTGTTTTGTGTCTGTCTTTCACCCTCTCAGCCCACTCAGTTCAAACCTGCTGAAGGAAACTCAGTGATACCACCTGAACGCAGAAAAGCTGAATTCAGCTTCTGAGGGAATTCTGTTCTACACCAAAATGTGCAAGAATACTTTAGTTTTGAAAATGAGAAGGCTGTACCAAAAAAACTCTGTGAAGCTGAACTCCTCGTTTTGATGTAGATTATGGGAGAAAAACGTAAAAAAGCTGGAAAAAAATAATGCTAAAGGAAATGGAAGGAAAGCAAGTTAGTTTACTGTGTGCAGGGCAGTGGTTTCAGAGAGACCTGAGCTCAGAGCACCAGATCCAGGTACATTAGCACAGAGCTCTGCTCAAACTGGATAATCCCCAGTGAAAAATGGTATAAAAATGTCTCCTTTTTTTTTAAAATTTTTTAATTTTATTTCTTAGGGAAGCTATGAATTTGTGGCTGTCTTTGTTCAGTAGCTTGTTTATCAGCAGCAAATTCATCTCTGCATGGTGCTGAGTTGTGTTCTGAGTAAAAACATGAGTATAAGGATGGTGTATTTCATAGTATACAAAACAAATTTTTATTTGTCACTTTTGGGTTTAGTTTTTTTTATTTATTGGACTTGTTAATTCACTGAGTTTATAACTACCTTGAACCAGTTGAATTGGAAGAACCAACTTTCTTATGTCTTTATGAACAGCTGCCAGCAATAACATGTTTGTTTATTCGTGAAATGTATTTATTTTCTTAAAAATGAGTGGATGCTTTTGACATGCCTTAGAGAAGTCAACTAAAAAAGTTTTTGTTCATGTGATAGATAGGGCTTATGAAAGCTGAGAGCTTTAGCACATTGTAGATTATGAATTTAAATTTTAATGTGTTATATATACATTTTAAAGTGGATGTGCAATGAGCAGAAACAATATTACAGTTTTATTCACACTTCATCAGTCTGTTTCCTCTACCTCTGCCTCTATTTGAAAGATCATCTCAAAATAAGAAAAGCCTTTAGTCCATGTTTATGGGAGTGTTAGTTAAGGAGCATCCTTTCTTACTGGGAGTTAGACTAATTTTATCCAGGTATTCTGCCTTGTTGTCAGACTTGTTTTTTACTTATATAAAGGCACTTGAACTGAGGATTTTAGAGATTATGTGAAAGAAGTGGCCCAGTCCTTAGAAGCAGAAGATCTTATTTCCGACAGAAGTCAGTGAATGAGAGGGGACGTGCATGTGCATATGTGTGGGGGCAGGAAAGAGCAGGGAGAGGAAGGGTCAGGGTTACAATAATAATGATGGTCAGGATCATTTGGGTGCGCTTCTCGAGTTTATTACTGCTTTATTTACATATAACACCGCCCCATTTTTATCCTGACCAGCCTCTCCTTTCCCCCAGTGACTTCTATAATAAATGTGAGGCAAGTGGAGAGGAGATGTGATTACTGAGGATTAGCATCTGTGAAGCTGGAAGGAGAAACAGCTTCTTTTCAGCAACTTGAAATTTGAGACAGAGCTGGGAGGCAATGCTGGACTGGTGGAGACTGAAATAGATGCATATATATACTTATATATACACACAAATACATATACATACCTGTGTATGTAGGTTTGTGTTTCGGGGGTTTTTTTGGGTTTTTTAGTGCAAAACTAAAGGAAAGATGAGCAGGCCTGAGTTTCAGGATGGTGTCAAGTTCAGCCCCCTTAAAACACCTTTGCAATCCATCTATAATGCATTAGGTTTAACACTGAAAAAAGTGTGGAATCCGAGCTCATCAGTTATAGTACAGTGATTTGAGCTCAGGTTTGTAAAATGTGGGTAAGAAGATAAAGGAGAAGGCTGGATTGTAGCAGCTTGAATTGCTGCTAGTAAAGTCCAGGGTAAAGAAACCAAGAAAAAGGCTTTTGCATAATATCCATAGATGTTTAATTCAGCCGCGCGGTGAGATGTTCTCTCGACAGCCCCATCCTCCTCCACCACGTGGTGCCCCCACCCCCACAAACCTCCCGGCAGCCCTTGGTCTCCAGGCCCAATCAGGTGAGGCCCAATCAGGGAAAAGGGCCGGGAGAGCCTCAGGAGCACCTATGCTCAGGCATAGGAACAGAGGAAGGAGCCAATCGGGTGTAACTTAGGAGAGGCCCCTCCAGGGCCTCCACACTGGATGAAAGCTCAAATGAGAGTTTAGCCAAGATGAACCTCTAGGAGTGCATCTCCTCCTTCTGATAGATGACCTGAGTGTTGCATATACAGAATTTAAAGTTGTTTGGATCTCCCTTTCTTATTAAATTAATCTCATATTTAAATTTTGTCAGCTCCTTCTAGTGACACACATTCCTTGCATACAACATTAAAAGGCTTTTCTCTCAGCCCTGGGGTGTTTTGGTAAGGGTCAGGGGAAGAGCAAAGGAAGACAATGTAAATACTGCTTAAAAAACCTACCACCAACAATGTAAATGCTGCTTAAAAAACCTACCACCATCCACCACTCCAAACTCAGAGGGTAAATAGCTCATTGGACTTGCCAAAAATTAAGATAGTTTATAGTTGGCTTCTGAAAGGATTGAAACTTCTCTTGCTCTGTTTAAAAAAATGTGAAGTAGGCACATAATTTTTTTTAGCAATTGTGTCTTTTGTATTCCATCTCACCCCCTCACTGTACAAACCATAAATCTTCAAGTTCTGCAAATGTTTTCAGTTCTCCTCTGCTAGCAATGAGGGAAACAACCTCTTGTACAAAGGTATTGACCAAATGCCTTTCATGCATTTTGCAAAATATTCCTCTCTTTGCTGAAGTTGTTGATCCTTGTTGAACTTCTACCACAGATAATTATTTTATCTTTTCTCTTTTAAAATTTTGTCCCCCCTGCCAAATATTTGTTGTTTTTGTGACCCTAAAGGAGGTTCCCCCAACAGCCAGACAATTGTAATTATTTTCCTTAGAGTCAGCAGGAGCGCAGCATGACTTTTACAGAATCAAGAGTAAAATTATGCCATATGAGAAAGGAGAGAGTGCAGAGACTTCACAAAATGTTAAACCAGAATAGAGATCTGGATCTGGTGATTTCTTGGATTGTCCAGCTTGCCTTTTGCTGATA
>WBNP01000607.1:165971-238200 GCA_013401095.1 Passerina amoena
GGGTTATCTGGTTTGATTTTAAAGTGTTATCTCAGTTTCCAAATACACTGCCAGGAGAGTCTGTGCTCACTGAATGTGCTGCTAAGTAAGCTTGTGCTTTATTTTTATTTCTTGTAGCTCACATGCCTTATTTGTTTCATACCATTCAAGTATTGCTTTGAGAACTGTTTAAGCAGCTTCCTTGTGAGGTTTTCCAGCTCCCTCATTGCCATGGTGTTTCTTTTCCTGTTCCATTCTCCTTGTGAGAAAATATGATGATCTCTTCTGGAGAAAGGAGATGTGATGATTCTGGTGCCTGAAGTGTCTGACTGAAGGAGCCTGATTAGTTGCCTGTACACTGATTTCTCCCAGAACTTAGTGTTTTTAGCACCTCAGCCCAGGTCATCTTCATACCTGTGGCAAATAATAACAAAATGCTCCAGCAAATCAGATGTCACCGTAAGAACACTTTAAAATAATCTTATCTGGGAAAACCTTAATTAAATGGTGGCCCAAAATCTCATACCATTTTTTTTTTTTGGTCAAATACAGCTCAACAAAATTTCCATTATGTTTATTTTCTCTCTCTTTGCTTTTCTACCATTTGAAGTGTCATATAGTAGCAATTACTGAATGATCATTCATATAACGAGTGGTCCTCACGAGAGGGATAAACCACACAGGAGGGATAAAAGCTTTTCTAGCTAAAGATTTCAACCTTCCAGTCACTTCTGTCCTAAGACTTTCTTGGTTCTTGGTTTTTTGTTTTGCAAATTTCATTGTAAGCTGCCCTTGCCCTTACCCTTTTTAGGCAAATCTTTAGTCCTCGTATCTGATTTATATTTGCGAATGCAGTCGCGAGGGTCTGAGAAGTGTTCGCGCTCGCAAGGCGCGTTGCACGACATCCAACACCAATGTGTGAATATTCAGGCTGTTTGAATTAAATCACAACAGTTGTTCATCCCTCTGGGCAGCACACAATGTAAACAGCTCAGGATTATACAGGATGAACAGCTCTGTTCAGTCCTGGCCAAGAAAGAAATCATCTCGGGGACGGACCGTCATGGTGCCGATGAGTGGCCGGCCATGCGTCGGCTTCATCGCTGCATTTCAGAGGATGGGTGGTTTAATGAAGGCCAGGGCTGAGGATAATAATTCATTCCGTGCCGTGAGGTTAACCACAAGCCTCTCAGAAATGGCAGCCCTTGCTGCTCCGGCAGATGTGCTGGAGCCCTGTGCTGTGACTGGAGGTTTTTCAGCACTCCGCTCCCCCCGCCCTTCGCTTATTGTAAAGCACGCACCCGTCCTGCTGCCAAAACTTTTAATAAAAAGTAGATTTGGGTCTGCAGTTGCCAGAGCCTTTATCAACCTTCCAGCCAAAGTCAGAGTCATAAAGGCAGAGAACATCTAAGCGTGTGCTCTGCAGATGATTGATTTCTGCTCTCGGGATGTCTCACAGGCAGTGGCTCCCACCATTACTTTTACACAGTGTGCTGCAGGGGACCCCTGAAAGCCCCTTTCCTCCTAGTTGCACAAAACATTTGGGATCATTTTTTGCCTTTGAACTGAGTAATTTCTCTGTAGAGAATTAGTTTGTTCTCTCTGCTGAAGGTACCTTGTCATTAAGTTTGGGATGGATACTCCTTTTATTAAATTGTATTTATTATTTTATTATTTGTCTTAGATATTAGAAAGTATCATAAAAGAAAGACTTTCAGGAGACCAGCCTTGTAAAAACAACTTGCTCAAATATTTTGTAGAAAATCTCAACCTCTTTTCTTTATTGCTCTTTCTTCCGCACAAGACAAATTTCACATTCAGCCGTTATAATTAATGTAGGTTATGTAAGGGAAAAAACCCCACCCCAAATACTAAACCCACTGAGGTAACATGTATTGAAGCCTAACGTTTAACTAGTTTATCAAATGAGAACTTTTCTGTGAATGTGATAAAGATGTGGAATGAAGATAATCTAAAATGCTATCCAGCTGTTTGTTACTGCTCCTCATCGGGGACTTGCAGCCTTCTCACTTGAGATGTTGGAATTTCATCTCTAAACATTCCTCATTTGTCCAGTGCAGAGTAAAATGTGTTAATTTATCAGCTTAATCACCTGTCAGTTTAAGGTGCTCTGTCCCACTTTTCCCTGGAGCTCAGAGGGTCCATTCCCATCTCAGGGAGGAGACTGCTGGGCATGGTAATGAGGAGCTGGAGGTACAGAATTTATAAATCCAGAACTTGAAGTACATATTTGCTCCCCATGTCCTTGATCTGACTGAGCTAAAATCTGTACCAAATTGAAGCAAAGCTGATGTAAGAGCAAAAGAAGCATTTGTGCTTTTGTAGCTCCCGCTCAAAGCAATGTGTTTTCTTTGTAGGAATGTGCTGCTTGCAAATTTCAGGTCATGTTTAATGTATATTTTTTGTTGACCCTTCTAAGAAAATATGTTCAGGTGGGAAAGAAATGAATAGGGTCTACCTAAAGTGAAAGAAATTAATAGGTTTCTTTCTGCAGGACCCAGATATACCCACAGGCTGCTGACATGCAGGGAGTATGTTTGTGGGAATCCTTATTACTAAATCTGCAGGAGGCCATTGACATTGAGGGCAGTTCTGGGAGAATTAATAATCTTGACTTCAGGGTGTTCTGAGCTTCTCCAGATATTCCTTGCTCTAGCTCCACTGTATTTCTGATTTCCTTTTATATTTGTTGTCAGTGACACAAGTATATGTACACATTTTTCACTATCTTGTGTGGAAAAATTTGGATCCACATTCTTCAGTTTAACTAACTTAGATATTAACACCTCTATCTGTTAGAAATTTTATGTCTTCCCTCAAGCATTCAAGTTTGCATGTACAGTGCTGTATTTTCATTTATATACTTAATCCTCCTTTTTGGGACTTGCCAACTTGAATAGCGTAATGTTAACATTTTTAGCAAAATTGTTTTTTCTTAAATTTGGACTATTTTGATTTGTCTGCAAGGAGGAGCAAGAACAGAACAGATACTGGGCTACTGGAATACTGCTCACCAGTTTATTTTTAAGCATTCTGGGATTAATCTAGATATAGTAAAGGTGGATGCTTTTCCCATTTTTCTCGATGTGTTTGTGTCCATAATCTAAATGCAGCAACTTTTTAATTAGATGGTTTTATTTAACTTTCCATGTTACCCTTAAATATAAGAGTTTACTGTCCTCTCAGGCACGATTCTATTTTCACTTTTATTTGTGTCACTTAGGACTAACTTGGTAAATTACTTAGCAGCCTTGTTGGTTGTACAATTGTGCAACACGGTGTAAGGTTGGACTGATGCTCCTGACTCTGCCATGAGTAAATGGTTCCATGTGGGTAAGGTGGGCACAGATTAGGACTGAGAAATGTGCCAAGTGAAGCTTGGAGACACAACAACAAAGCAAGGTAATCGTATGGTAAAGCTAGAGGAGCTCCCAAGCCTGTTTCACTGACAAAACCATTAATATTAAACCCACTGTCATCGAGCTAATGTTAATAGAGTTGTGCTAAGGGATTGCAGCTGTTTGAATGCCATAATAAGCTCTAAAGAAGGGCAGTAAAATAGCCTTAGATCTGCCTGTTCAAACAGCTCAGGAATGGGCTGCCACAAAGCATACAGCCAAGTCAGCTTCTTCTATACCTTTAATTATTTAAGTTTCCCATTCTTTTGTTGCAGTGTGAAGCCCTCCCTCTTTCAGACACAACACCAAAGGCAGTGCACCCCATCAACATTTACTGTCAGCAATATTCACTGATCTGTTACCATCTAAACTGTTCCAAAATTCTCAGACTGGTACATGCTGAGGTTCTGCTACTGGGTCATCTGGAAAAAATAAAGTAAATGAAATATACTTTCATATCATCCCTATATGTCTTCCCCAGATGTTCTCCAGAGTGCTACTTCTGCAAAAGATCTGTGTAAGAGCACTTTGTGTATCAGTTCTGCAGTCACCCACAGATGTGAACAGGGTGCTTTAAAAAAAAAATTAAAAAACAATGCAAATAGTTTTCTCATATGTAGATCACTGCTGCTTTTCAGAAAGGGTGCAGGAGGCAAAGTGGTTTTGCACATAGATGCTTATCATCAGTTTTAAGTGTTCTTTTTGTAAATTGCTGCTTTATCCATAGCCATACTCACCGCTGAAAATTATTTTTCTTTTGTGCCCCAAAATATATTGAGGTAAGCTCTCAGAACTATGCATTTTCAAATCTAGCTCATCCTCTGCAAAAGCTTTCAATGTTATGGAGTGTTGAATGCTTATTGAAGGAGGAAAAAACCCCTCCTTTTTATTGACATGAGGAAACAGAGAATATGAATTATCATTTAAAAACCAAAAAATTGGCTTTGTCATCTTCATGGTTCTTAAACACAAGAAGATGGGAGTGAGAGTGGACTTTGCTTATGGGATGAGGAGTAAAGAAATTACAGTTTTCTAGATCTGGAAGAGACTCTTATAGCTCAGATATATGAGAATTGCCAAAGCATCTGTGTTTGTGGGAGAGTGCTGTGGGTGGTGTGTGACCTCGGGAGGGACCCTTGCCAAAGCTGCACTGTGCAGGCACTGCTTTGCACTGGCTGTGCCACTGAGGGTGGCTCCTTTTGCTCACAGATAGGAACAGAATCATCTGCTAGGACAGAAATGTAGGAGCTCCTATCTGAGCTCTAAAGCCTGTGAGAGGTACCTTCAGCTTCGAGTCCCTCCGTCTGCATTGTCTTCCTTTTGCATTTCTTTACATCAAACCCAACTCTTTCTTATGTATTTTACAGTTCCTCTAAAACCTTAGAGACAATTTTAATACAAGTTAAAAGGTGATTCAGCCTCTTGTTTAAATAAATAGACCTCAGGATTTGAGCTTCTTTAGGGCTTCTTCCAAAGGGATTCTAGGGTTTGAAGTGGAAGCAATCACTACGTTTTATGGGATTACTTCACAAGTCTCTAGGACTCTATTCCAGCACAATTAGCAATGGTTAGAATCACTGGCTTTGATTTCAGTGCAGTGAAGGAAGAGTATCAAATTCATGCAGGTAGAAGTGGAATTTTGTGTTGCTGAAATACACAGTTTTATGCCAAATGAAAAACAGTGAAGCAGCTTGTATGTCACTTTTCTCATTAACTTGTCCCTGAAACACAATACTACAAAAAAGGTAAATGGAATTGGAGCTCATGAGAGACTGAATTTTCTCTGATTCAACTCAAGGATTAATGCCGTAGACCTCTGAGTGGAAGAATAATTAATTCATTCTCCTCAAGAAATAAATCAAGATAATAAATCAGAATTTTGTATCAGGTCTGAGTAAGTAGATTGCATCCACTCTAGTTTTTCCTGTATGATTTATATTTTTTTTATTATTGTTTTCTTAGGAGGTTTTATCAAGGTAGAAGAATTAAATTCAAGATATTTGTAGCAAAGAGATCTCTGCTTAACTGATTCTTCCAAATAAACATATCCCTTACCCCATATTTCCATGACTAAGTTTTTAAGTTTTGGACTCTGGTATATTGTATTGTATGTGCATTCTGAATACACATACAATTTGCATCAGTTAAATTTTCTTAAATTTCAGAAATTTAGTTAATTTTAAGAATTTACCTAATTTCAGCCATGATTAAAAAAGTATTTTTCACACTATTTTTTTCTGTTACTTTTTCTGTGAGGAAGAACATAATTTTGGTTTTCTGTTGGTACCTTATGAATGCACTCTGACAGCTACATTCTGTATTATTAATATAGTAGTGATCCTGGGTTCTTGGATGGCTGCTACACTAAACTTCATGGCTAGTAGTGAAAATGGCAAAAATAATAACGGGAGGAGCTGCATAAGTGCTGATGTCTGAGAAGGTCAAAAAGCTCAGTGCTCTTCTGGTTTACAGCTCCATTCAGTTGGAGTTGGAACATGCTTTGGGCTGAGAGTCTGAGCACAGGAGGCTGTAGCACCTATTTTGTTGAGCAGTTCCCCATTTCCCTACTCCATGGCATTCCAGCATGTGATTTGCTGAGCTGTAGAATGTCCCTGAGTGGTATGATTGCCTGGAATGCTTGAAAATTTGGCTTCATGTTCCTCAGTTCCTTTTCAGCATTTTCTTTGCTCCTCTTGTTGCCTCACACCAGACCTTGCTTTAATTCTAGCTGGAGAACAAGGTTACAAAATACAACTTCTCTTTTGTGGACTTAGAGGGGTTTCCATCTATAATAAGAAATGAAATATGTTTCACTTCTTTTTACTCCTGCTAGTGAAGGAATAAAGGAAAGGTGGTTGGAACAATGGGTTCTTGGGGTGGCTGTTGTACCTGGGTCCTGGATCTGTATCAGGGATATCCATATTGTCCAGACTGTCTCAGGAGAAAGAGGGAGGAGTGGAATGTTAATGCTAGGAGCTCATCCCCGTCCATGATTTATTGAAAGCAGCCTACCTTCATGTCTTAGGCCCTGAATTAAATAATTGCAGCTTGACTGCATGAGTGTATCTGTGTATCCCACTTCTGAGCAATGCCTGAAGGCCAGGGAGCTGCCTCTGTTACCTCTCCTGCTGGCACTGCTACAGGAGAAGGAAAGAAATCCAACTAATTTTTAATCATCTAATGTGTCCCTTTTGGATACAGAATTCATTGAGAGCCATAAATACAGTGCATGGCTTTAATAAAGAGTAAATGTGAATTTTAAGCCACACCTAGAACTGATGTTGCTTGGATTGAATGTGTGCACAGCCCAGTGTTTCTCCTCATCACCCCTACTATTAATTTCTGCCATTTTTCCTTTTAATTCCTGCTTGAACAAAAGCAGAGTTTGTGTCACTGAGCTGGGAACATCCTGCTCAGGCATCAGAGAACTGCCCCAAGTCCTGGTTCACCATTGTGAGCCCTTTTCTCTCGAGTGGATGGTTACACTGCAGGGATTCATGTGCTGACTGTGAGCACCAAGCTCTGGCCCTGGTGAGGCTGAAGGACCATAGGGCAAGGAAGGAATTTTTTAAGAAGCTCTCACCAATCCCTGGATTTGGAGGAATGATGGAATAAACTGCAAAGCTTTTGCTTCAGGCACTGGAGCAGATGATTTTTCTAATAAATAATATTGTTTTGAGTGTTATTGAGCTCATTCAAGTTGTGAGGGATTTTTTTCTTTAAAAAAATTTTGATTTCTTTGTACCTTAACAGTGCAGCTTTTCAACAGCTGGCTGCTTTTGTGTTCCTTCTCCCATTTATTATGTCAGCGTGCCTTTTACTGCATATCCAAGAACAGCTTTTAATTTTTCTCATTTTTAGCTTCACTTTCTAGTTTTTACAGCTAAGTGCATTTTTTGTGTTGTAGGTCACCTGTCACATTTCACTTGGGCAGTATCTGTACACTGGAAGTAATTCAGCTTCTCTCTCTCTGTTTAATTTCATGCTAATGTCTGGGAGATGTTGTCTAGGTTAGCCAGGCTAAGGAACAACGTGTTCTTTCCTGATTTTCTTTAGCTGAGAATCTCTTGGCTATCTCCCTGCCCCTTGGAGTATTGTGCTGGTCTGGATTTTGCTGATAGTTATCTGAGGTGTGAGCTGGCCAGATGAATTGCTGCCCATTGTGAATTGCTCAGTTTAAATTTCTGGGCTATGTTGGACACTGCTCAAGGTGTGGGGGTCCTTAAAGAGGATCCTCTGCTATTTCTTGCTTTAGATGCTGTAAATAAGGCAGTGAGAAATTCCTTCACATCACTAACTGAAGTGCTGGCCAATTATTTGTTGTTTCCCAAGTCACTTTTAGGTGGAGTTCTCCAGAAGAGATCTGTAATGGGATGAATTTCTTTTGCTGCAGTATCTCTGCCATACTTTTACCTTGTATGTGATTGTTTATAACATACATAGCTATGTGTCAGAAGAAAATTTGGGAGCTTGGTGTGTTCCTACCTACTCCATAACACATTTTTAGTATGTACAGCATGTACATAAAAAAGGGAAGTGAAGCACCAAGAGTATGTTTTGGGTATCTCTTGCAGATGTTGAATCTGTCCACAAGAAGAGATTTCTAAGAAACAGTTTCATTAATGAATGTTGCATCATTGCTTTTTTTTTATGCTTGTAGCTGCTCAGAGGGAAGCCAAGTCCCATGTCTCTCTTACACTTGCTGAAATGCATGATTTGTTGGTGTATATAAATTTAAACTAGTTATTTCTCAATTGGCTTCATTTTGCTTTGTGTCAAGGTCCTCTGGAGTAATGTGAAACAAAAGTAAAATGCCTGTTCTGATGTAATGATTGAATAAAATGTAAAAAGGATAGTAAAAGATAGTCAAATTATATCCTCTTGCTGCTCGTTGCCCGGAGTATTGATTCATTAAATCAAAGCAGGATGGAAGTGATGAGCAATGTTCTTGCTAAAAGGATTCCTCTCTTGGGAAGGTGATGGTGTTACTTAGATCCTTAAGATGATCCTCTGCTTCTTGCTGACTGTCTCTGAGGAATAAGCCTTAATGTCATATTACCCGTCTGTGATCCATCTGCCTTGGGAAATACTTTCTCTCATGCTGCCTTGGTTTGAAAAAGAATGAAGACTCAGGAAAATTGTGACTTTCACCAGTGTGAGAGAGAACAAGATTGAGTCCTCCTATGTATGAGAGTGTGTCTCTCTCTCAGAAAGCCTGGTGCTTATTTTCTTTGCTAAGTAATAAACAGTGAAATAGAGAGACAATGTTGTGGTGGATATTAACTTTTAATGAGCTTACAAAATAGAGCCTTTCATAATTGGAATTCCTTAGCTCTGCATAGATAATGAAAATAAGAATGCAGTGAACTTGCTACATACCCTAGCAGATGATTTCCAAACACTTAAACCCAAGGGATTTAAAATTTATTATGCTAAGAAATTGCTTGGCACGTACAAATCTTGGACAATAACTACATTTCATGCCAAGTAGACATCATCTGGATGCTGAAATGTTAAGACTCAATTTGGGTCTTGCTGAAAGCAGCAGTAGAAGTACAGTTGGCTTCGCTAAATGTGGACCTGGGGCAGTGGGAACATCCTGGTGTTGGGAGACAACAAGGTCTGCACTGGGGAGGGGGGAAAAATCACTCTTAGAGGTTGGTCACAGTATTTTAAGAAGCATAAAGGGCTTGGAATGGCTTGGGAAATTCTGTTACAGGTGGAGATGATGATGGGATGGGTTAGCATTTTGGAAGTGAAGATTAAGTGGAGGGTACGTGGGGTGTTGAAGACCTTGTGTTAAGGTAAGGAACAAGAATAGGACACCCCAAATGAATGCTGTGTAGGATGGGTGCTTGGAGTGGGAGTTACATTCTGGAGGGAAAATGAGAGTGGCATTGCCTTGCCAAAGAACTTAAAAAGAGATGGGGGCTAAGAAACACACAGAAAAGCTGGAGTTTGCATGAACGGATGGAAACTGTAGAACTCGGGTAGAGAAGAGAAGCAAATAGCCCAACTTCCTTCTTTGTTTCCTTACATATGTGTGTATATATATATTTATTGCTCATTCAGTTTAGACAATTGCCATGCTGGAATATCAATTTCCAGGAGTCAGAATCCCTGTGAGCAACACTAAATCTAAAACCTTTCTAATATGCTGGGACTGAACTCTACGTTGTATGAAATGACCTTTTTCTGAAGAATGGTATTCTCAATCCTTATCCCAAAGCACAGACTGACTAGCTTTTAGTTAAAAGGGGAATAGGATTGTTTTACCAGAAGCTCAGTTTAATATCTTGTAGATTTGCTGAACAGTTTGACTGAAATGTCTTTTCACTTTCCGTTGTTGGCAATTCATTATAGCAGGTATTAAAAATGTACATGAATTTATTGCTTTATTCCCAAACAACTGCTTTTCTGTGCAGGCTAGCTGCTCCAGAATGTGGAGGAGGTGGTGTCCACTGCTCAATCAGAAATGCAGAGTAGCTTAAATCAGAGAAGATGATCACAGAAGTCCACTCCTGTTTCTCAGGGAGAGTTGATTGTTGAGAAAATCCATGCTTCGGTGTGCTTGGAAAAGAAAAAAACTTAGTAATGTTAAGCAGCAGGCAGAAGGAATAAACCATTTTGACAGACTGGAGATGTGAACCTCTTTTAGACTTCCCTGAGGCTCTTTCCCCCATATCTCCTGTTTGGAGTACTGTCCCATCAGTGCTCATGCTGTCAGGACCAAGACTTCTGCTGGGTGACTTTTCTCTTTAGTCTGCACAGACTGTGAAGGCAGCACTAGCCTTTCCTTTACAAGTATGGGGAGAAAAAACCCTATTTATGTTTATCTTAATCTTGATCTTTGCTTGAGTGTGAAAAGGAAAGAGGAATGAGCTTGGCTTATTCTTTTACTGTAAACTTTTTAAAGATTCTGATTATTTTTCCTTGAATACCTTGGACTAGGATGGTGTTTTGGCTCTGCATTTGCACTCTGGTTCCATGATGTGTGTAAAACACTACATGACCTTTTTGTTAGAGGAATGAAAGATAAATATAGCCTGATATACAGAAGGAATCCCATAGTGCAAGGAGCCTCATCAGCATGATCATCATCTGCTTTTGCATTTAACGAGGAAACTTGTTCAGTTGTACAAATTCAATCTGAAAACAATAAAGGCAGAACTGTTACCAACTAAACTATTAAAAAAATTAAAATCCTCCTCATTTCATTTGTTGAAAAAGAAGGAGAAGGGATAGACATATGGCCACCCACTTGGTTGTGCAAATTGTAAGAAGTGAAAATAACTTGTGACAGAATTGCCTGGAGGTTTTGTTTAGCCTGTCACACATGGCCTCAATAACACTGTGAAACAGTTTCTTTTACCCCCTCCAACCTACTCAACCCCTTCTGCTATGGAATCTGCGAGGCATTTTTCAAATTAAGTGTGCACAGTTTTCCTTTTAAGTTTCAGGAGCAAGTGGCTGAAAAAGACATGCTGAGAGCTTGGAAACAATCTGCATCAGCAACAAAGGGAGATGCCTGCTGCTTTGCAAGCAACACAGAAAATATGCCAGCCATGCAGCACTGATTCCTGGGCTGGCTGATGTTTATTTGTCCTGTGCACTAGCCTTTCTCAGAATGCTGTGGGAAGGGGGGTAGATTTAAGAGCCCTTGGAAAACTGCTGGAGTATAGGTCATGTTTTATCAGTATGTTAGTTCTGGGACCTGGAGCTGATGCTTGCCTCCTGAGCCTAGGGAATGAGCTTTTTGGAAGTGCTGTGCCTGAACTCCCTGTGCCTGGGGAGGTGCAGGAGTTTGGGTTTGGGGCTGGGTTTGACTGCTCAACACACCATTAGCAAAGCCATCCTTCTGCCATCCTGGAAGAAATTAAATAGGGCCATTTGTAGGCTCTGATGAAGAACTGGTAGCATCAGAAATAACCTTGGCAGCCATTTTAATCAGTGGTAGAGGGGCAGTTTTTGCATCTTAAATAAGCAGGGATCACTCAACCCAGTCAAGGAGCCAGCTGATAGAAGTATCTGAGAGTGAATACAAGGAGTCACAGGAGTGGTAGGATTATCATGACTGCATCCTTCAAGGAGCTCCGTGGAAGGGCATGAGCTTCACTTTTCTTGTGGAGACATAAAAAGTCTTTGAAAGAAGAGAGTGAGCAGTTCAGCACCTCTCTGTAACCTAGATAGGACAGGAAGGTAGAGGGGAAAGTCCAGTATTATTTCTGGGTTGGTATAAATGTACTCAGGCTGGAGAGACTTTGACAACAGTCTGTCTTGGTCTGTGCACAGGTTCAGCAATCCTCTGCCTGCACCAATACCTCTCTCTGCAGGGTTTACCTGTATTAAATCATTCAGGACAGCTGTGGGGCCAGAGGAGGTGTTGGTGAGGAGGAGCTTGTGCAGCAGCTCAGTGTGCATTTTCTGGCTGCCCCACAGCACCGTGGGAAGTGCCAGGGGCTGTGGGGCCGGGTGGTGATCAGCCCACAGGCCGGGGAATGAGGGGCTTGTTCCTCCCAGCCCCCTGCTCTGTTGCTCCCAGTGTCCTCCAAGTCGAGGGTTTTGGTTTTGGTAAGATAATGAGCAGTAGCCTTGCAGTTCTGCGGCACATTAATAGCTTGGGGGTGAGCTATAAACTCTTTCTTCCAGCCTGGAAGAGATTAAGCATGTAAATGATGTAACCCAATTTGGAAAAAAGGGCAGTATTCCAGAAGACATCCTAGCCTTGCTTTTCTTTTCTAGCCTTGCATTTCTTAGCATAGATTAACAACCGAGCAGTGAGAGAAGGGATGACATTTGGTGAAAAAAAGTAGTGTGATGATCTAGGTCTTCACACCAATATTTAGCTGTTGTATTATGGAGCAGCTGAGGTTTATATAGTCATAAATGAGATACAATTGTTGACTTTTTACCACTGGAATTAGAAGTTTTGTGTCAATCCCATTATATTTTTTGAGGTTTCATCGGCCATTAAGATGATTAGATTTTAATTGCTTTTTTAATAGTCAAAGGAGATAAAATTTTCCATTAGAGATTAATACTAGAAAGAGAAGGAAAAAAAAAAATTAAGCCCAGGGTTTGTAGTAAGTTGAGGTTGTCATTAAACTTGGTACTTACATAAGGAAACAGCGTGGCCATAACTAATTGTATGTTTCTAAACAATGGAAAGTAAATGTAACTAATGTAAGTATCTGAAATTCTCAAACATTTTCTGTGGTGTAAGATGGTTTGGTTTGTCTGCTCAAAACCCTTCTTGACCAAATGTGTCAACAGGAAGACATCTGCAGCCAGTATGCTGATAGTAGGTTTAAAATGCTTTTGCCTTACCTGGAGCCCTGAAACTTGTTTCTTTGCATCTGACACAGAATTTCGTCTGGGAATAAGAGGCTCATCTTAGAAAGACAATTAAGTTTTTCTGGTTTTATAGGGAACTTTACGCAACATTTGTTTGTATATGCCAGGAAGCCAAGTCTGGGTGAAGAAGATTCAACTGTGTAGAGAGCTACAGTGTTTAACACTGTCTCAAATTGTTTTAGCTTATGTTAATCATGCACACAACTCCTGAAGAGGAGAAATACCTGTAAGTGGAAACAGAGAAGCAGAACGGAGTGAAGGAAATCTTTTCTTCTTCTATTCTACTTCCCCTAGATAAACCCCTCAAATGATTGAGCTCCAACTCTTCTCCATCTCATTCCTTTTTTTTTTTTCAGGCATGGAGGACAGGTTTAGAGGCTCTGAGGACTCAGTTGCCCCTGGAGCCTTGGCTGGTATGGGGGTGTGTGCACCAGCAGTGAGGTGGGATCACAGCTCTGCAGCCCCCCTGCTTAACCCGTGCGTAGCAGCAGAAGTTGGCAAAGCAGCACATTCATATTGACTTTTAAGGATTACTTTCTGTGCCAGCTGTCTTGCAGCAATATAAAGCACGGTTGTAGGAGAAAGTGGCACTGGTTAGCAGGAAGCAGGATTCCCTGGGCTCAGAGTCAGATAAACTTGGCTCCCTTGTTGCACTTACGTTTGCAGTTCTTGTGCTACTGATGTTTATTCTGGACATCTAGTCTTCCAGAGTGCTATTTTATTGTAAACTAGTGCCAGCTTTGATTACAAAGGCTTTAAAACTTTCTAATTCAAAAATCAGAAAATCACAATCCTACACATGCTCACACCTGAAACAAAAATATTTCTTTTCGTCAGGTTACACTTCAGACCTTTAAATAAAAAGTGTAGACATTTTAATGCCTTGATCATTTTCTCTTTTTCCTTCTGGGAAAAATACTTTGTAATTTCTCCAAATTAAGAAATAAACTCCAAAATTATTGAATCAAAAAAAAAGAAAAAAAAGGCAAATGGAGAATTGGAGAACGAGGAGAGGGGGAGGAGAGAGTGCGGGTTATTATTTCTTCCTGTTGTACTTAGTAACAGAACAGGAAGGATGAAAGTTTTTGGAATTCTTAATCTTGATGAGAAATACACAACTTCCATGAAACCTGGTTTTGAAGGCAGACCATTTTCAAATTAAGTTTCCCCCAGCTCTGGCTCTAGCAGCTTTTGCCTTTAGCTGTCCCAGAACAGGAGGCTTTAAAAGCTTCGATTCACTCCAATCCAACAGGACTTACAAGTACGGGACTTCAAATGTTTTCAAGCAGTCTTTTAAAAATCAGCCTAATTGATGTCCTACAGGACTGTGGGTGCAGTTAAAGTTAAGTACGTGATTAAGTGCTTTGTTGGAACCAAGCCAGAACCCTTAACACCTTCCAGAACAAACTCAGCCTGAATATGTGCAATATGCGCTCATGGGGAGTTGTCTCTCTTTTCTGGGAAAAGAGAATTTTTCCTATTCCAAACCCACTGCTCTTCCTTGCTTTCTTTCTTTAGAAGTACTCTTTCTAAGCCCCCTTCTCCTTCAACTCCCCTTTCAAACATAAAAATACCAAAACACATATGCTTTTTATTTTTTGATTGTGCACGGGTGAATGTTTTCCTCTCTCCAACTATGGAGAAACCAAATGTCCACTCAGCAATATTACTTTTTTTTTTAATTTGCTAATTGATATTGAAAAAATGGCTTTTCCATAGGATTATTTGATGAAAGATATCTGGAAATAAATAATGAAAATTTCTATTTTCACAGTGGACTGTAGCATATCGTGTTGTTTCCCTAGGACACTGACAGTGTGCTTAGGTGTTTAGAATGTGGTAATGCTGTTGTGCATTTACAAGGGCTAATAACAGGGATCCAGGAATAGATAAACATGATAGGGGATTTCCATCATCTCAGTCAGCTATTTAAAAAGTAAAAGAACTAAACAATACAGTATTTAAAAAAATATAATTCCGGACAATTCTACTTCAGCACTGCTTGTTCTGCAAAAAAATTTTGGATAGGAAAAATTCGAGCAGTTTTGGCACTCTCCTCAGATGGGATTCTGGGATCAATTATTATTCAGTAATCGAGGTGGATTTTTAAATATTATATTTTATAGCGATGCTGTGAGAAAAAAGACTAATACATTGCAGTATTGTTTTCATGTTGAGAGCTTTTGTTTGGATGAATCCATTATAGAGATCTTACTCGTCCTGTGCCAATCAGGGAGAGTCTCTGCCTTCAACAAAAGTTGCCTGTGTTCCTTGCCATGTTCCTTTGCCTCATCACTTGAGAAGGTGCAACTGCAAATCATGATTTTATACTTATATGACTGTGTGATAAAATTAATTGGCACATAGCAGGAAGACAATAAATCTAAACCTTTTATACTTAAAAGCATTTTGCTTTTATTAACCTTTTCTAGTTAGAACAACTGCTATGTTTCAGAGGTTAGCAGGGAAATTCACCTCCTCCAACTCCTTTATTATAATGGCTGAGCTTTTTTTTTTTTTTTTGTAGTATATAAGCAAAAGCATGCTCAGCTCCGGCTACAAGCATTTAGCAGAGAGCAGAATTCAAAGACAAGCTGTGATACCTCTATTTGCATTGTAGAAAATTTTACTGTGTGACCAGTGCCAATACAATCTACCAGAACACAGCCTTTCCTCCAACTGCAAATCTGATACTCTTGCTGGGTTTGGGTTGGGATTAGGAGAAAAAAAAGAAGTCCCTATGTAGTTTGGTGCTTCAAGGAACATTTCTTGTCTTTTCCTTGACCATCAGGAGCCAGGTGTATTCATCATCTCCTCAGGTTTGCCACCACCAGCCTGTATCCCTTTGCACCATCCACTCTCATCACTTTTGAGTAATCCTGGGGATGGGTGGTGTTTTTAATTTTGGACAAACTTATTTGTACCATAAGGGTTCCTTACCATCATGTTGTAGTGGTGAGAAATTAGTAGGGAAGCTTGAAGAAAGGTGGTGCTGGAAGAAGAATTGGGAACTCAATGTTGATACAACTTTTACTTGTACCTTTGCATAATTTTCTCTCAAATTATAAATGGGTTTTGTGTGTAGCAATTATTTCCCTTTGCAACTTGTATTTCTTGGTGAAGCTCTGTGGATCCCAAGTGGTAGAGTGGAAAAGATGTGCTAAAAAACACTGGTAATGAGTTTTGATTTTTGCAGTAGATATGCTAATTTTGTAGAATAGTTCTGCATCAGCCTTATCTTTAGGATTCTTCTGTATTATAAAAAATAAATCCCTTCACCTTCTCATTTGACTCCTCTGTATATTTTGAGGGGGAAAAAAGCCTGTTTTTTTTGTGGCAGTGACTTGCTTACATATTTCCCATTTTGTTGAGACTTCTGCTCAGTATGTGATTCTCAGAATGATATGCCTTAAGATTGGGATCACTGTGATATGAACAGGGAAGATTTTCTGATATATATTTTTCATTTCAAGGATTTCCTCAGTGCTTGCAAAAGTAACTAGCTTTTTCCTGAATTTCTTTGCTGTCCTTTTTTAGCAGTTCTTCCTGCTGATAAGAGCAAAGTCAGTGAAGCAGTTGCTCCTTCAGTGTCTGAAATGGTTCAAAACTGGATCTTTTAAATTTCTTTTTGACTGATACACATACTCCTTCTTTTAGAGGATTGGCAAGTCTTTACCCATTCATCTACTGATTGTGAATATTCTTACAGAGACAAGAGCATTTTTTATATGCTATCATGTTAGCTTCTCTGCTTGTTGCCAAAATGAAAAGGAAAAATGGCCTGTATTGTTTTCTAGCTGATGGTTCATTAACCTTTCTCTGAGATAGTCTCTTCTCTGAATAATTATTCTGAGATGACAGATATTGGCATGCTTGTAAACTCCACGTGTTTAAGCTGGCCCTTGGTAACTTTGTAGCCAAGGAGTGGAACTCTTCATAGTGCATCTCTTTCCCCAAATTCTGAGCATTTTTCAGTTGATGATGGTGACTACTGAGTATTTATTTTGTTATTCTCATTTTGAAATGTGTAGCTCTTTTTTACCTTATTTGACTTCTGTAGACAAATTTTGATTTTTGACAATATCTGTAATGGCTGAGGACCATCCCTCTTTCAAAAACCAGCTCATTTTGCATGGCAAGTTCTGTGCCTCGACAGGGGCTAGCTCTGGGTCATTTAATAGTGTGTACTAGAGTGTTTTGATCCCAGTTGTGACGGCAGGTCTGTCACCAGAGTCAGTTGTTCTGTTCTTGTCTCTGCAGGCTTACACTGGCAGCACACACTTCTGTGTTATTACCTTACTCTGAGAAGTCATTATCTTTTTGCCTCTCATTTTTCCTGCATGGAGTGCATTTCCCCTCAGCTTCCTGTGTTGCCATTTCATAGTCAGATCCCTCTGCCTGAATGAGCTAAAACCTCCCTTGAATTTCAAGTGCTTCTATAAATGCTCCTGTCAGGCAGCTTCTGCTAGACTCCTGTGATGCTCCTTTCAGAGGAGGCCACTGGAGAGACAAAAGATAAACTATTCTTTTACTGCTGATATGAGGCTTAAGAATAAGTATCCATCTCATCCCTCCACTCAATATAAAAAACCACCATGAAAAGTCATTCTGTATTTTCAGTTTTCAACGGGACTGCATTAAAAAAAAAGGTGCTTGTTCATTCATTTTAATGGCAACAGCCAGTAAAGGGAGGTTCTCATGTGTCAGCATCCTAGTAGTGTTTTTCAGGTAATTTATATGAACTTAATTGAACTAACACATCTTAAAGAGGAATCTGTTTTGCCTGCCAAGACAGGAATATAACAGCAACTAATTCACTGAATAGCTGGAAAATGGCAGAAAATCACATGCAGTGGGAGCCAGTGAGTGTTACTTTTGCAGATGTTCTTACACAAGCAGCTGAGCTGTATAGGCAGATAGATACTTTCTGAAAATTAAATTGCCACAAGGTGGTGAAGACAAGGCTGGCATTATTCACAGGTATTGAATGGTGATCAGTAAAGCTGGCCTCACCTCTTAGGCTTTCTCAGCTGGAGTAATTTACCATCAGCTGCTTTGCAGGGAGACTTGCTTTACTAAAAAAGCAATAAATCTTTTTTGTCTGTGCTAAAGTATGAAAATGGATATTCCAGAATTAATTAATTTTAACCTGGGATTAAAATTGGGCCATACTGATAGTTCTCATTGTGTGTTTTATTTGCTTCAACTAATGCATGCTAACATTGGAGATCAGAAAAAAGTTTGGGAGTGCTATGCCCAGGCTGGTAACCTGTTGTATTTGTGGGGTGCCCCGTGGCAGGAAGGAATGATGAATCTGACTCCATGTTCTCAGAAGGCTAATTTATTATTTTATGAGACTATATTATATTAAAGAATGCTATACTAAACTATACTAAAGAATACAGAAAGGATACTTACAGTAGGCTAAAAAAATAATATTGAAAACTTGTGACTCCTTCCAGAGCCCCGACACAGCTTGGCACTGATTGGTCAATGAGTGAAAACAACTCACACCAGAAACCAATGAAACAATCGCCTGTTGGATAAACAATCTCCAAACACATTCCAAAGGAGCACAACACAGGAGAAGCCAATGAGATAATATTGTTTTCCTTTTTCTCTGAGACTTCTCAGCTTCCCTGGAGAAAAATCCTGGGCAAAGGGATTTTTCCAGAAAATATGAATGCAATAGTAGCATAAAGGCCTCGGGAGAACAGGAGTGCTGGGACTGTCCTGACAGCCTCGTGGCAATTCCTTGGCTTGGATTGTTCTCTGATTAATAAGATGGATGAGCAGCTCTGGCAGGTACCCTTTGAAAGCCAGACACAGCTGAATTTTGCACCCAGACTAGCCCACCCCCAGAGGGCTTTCCTGTTCCTCATATTTTTTTTATCCTGCCATGACGCTTGATGTTGGTAATTCCCATGTTTGTGTTGGCATGCTGTGAGCTCCTGTCTCTGGCTCCTAGTGTGTGGTGAGGGGAGGAAGCCAGGGGAGGAGGTGATCAGTCTTCTCTGGACTCTCACGTGGCTGCCTGTAGTTGGAGGCGGCTGGCGCCAGGCAGGTTCTTTTTGATTTTATTAAAAAACACATGTATGTTTAAGAACACCGACATAGGTGACCAAAATTTGCTGCTCTGTGGAATTTAAAAGGAGATAGGCAATTGTTGAGGTAATGGGACAAAACTAAGAAGCAGTAGATATTGTTATCTGATGTTTGCTTGTTCTGTGAAAGCAGATTTCTCAATCTGTTGCTATAAATATCCAAAAATGCCATGTCATAAAAGCAGCCCTTCTATATTCCTCCTGCTGTATTTATTTTCCTGGCTGCCAAAGACCTATTTGGGCAGGGGGAAGACATGTAGAATAATTTCCTAAAAAGCTTGAAGGAGCTCGGCGGAGAGAGGGAAGCAGAAAGTGGCCCCAGCTGGTGCCAGCTGGCCAGAGCTCAGCCCCAGCGAGACAGCCCATGCTGCCAGTGCCCCTGAACGTGCTGGCAGGCAGCACCCTGCCCAGCCCTCCCACTGCCAGGTGGGGCAAGGCAAGCACAGTGCTCCTTTCCTTGCTGGCATTTGCCATGTGATGGATTGGACTGGTTGAGATATATTACATTAGTGCTTCTGGCTTTAAATTGGGAAAGGCTGTGATTAAAATACCCCGGACTCTGTGGTCGCTCACTTGGTGTTGGCAATTTCTGTGGTCACATATTTGGTAGCTAATGTCTTTTATGAATTCCAGATTTTTCTCCTTTGGGTTAATTTTGCTCCTGGAGCTAGTGCAGGAGGCTGTCCCTTGGTCATATTTGTTGCATTCTCCTTGAAGATTACAGCTTTTTCTTTACTTCCACTGTAGATACCCTGGTGGTAAAACAACAGAACATTGTTAATCTGCTCAGGAGGTGGAATAACTCATCTTTTCTGAATATTTTAAAATAGAGCTCTGGGAAGAGCTATATTCCAAAAATACATTCAGGATATATATTCTGAAATATATTCAGAAATCTATTCTGCATTGGCTCACAGGTGCCAATAAGCTCAAGGAAATGAAAGGTTTTTAAAGAACTCCACTTTTGGTCAGATTGTATATTTTGCTGGTAACAAAATATGTATTATGAGAATACATGTAGATGTTGATAAAGTCTGGAATTTAGCAATACACAAATTTTTGTTTCATTCATCACCAGTGTACAGTAAATGCTGTATATTTTAAGTGGGTTTAAAGTGTCCTTGAGAAAAAATTCTTATATATAAAGTGCAGACAGGATTACTGACTTCATTTCTGCTGGTACTCTTACACTAGTGGGAAAAATGAAAGGATACCCTTGAAAGTGGTAAACAGTCAAGTTGTGCAAAAGATGCTTTTCATTTACCAGTGCCTATTTGCTGTTGGAAATTTGAGTATATAGCCATGAAGGTCAGCTGTTTTCTCCTTAAAGCATTAGTAAAAAAAACTCTAACAAACCAATATTCTTGTTGAGTATTTCTGGGACAAATTTCCCAGAACTTTCCTATTGCTTTTTTCATTTCTCTACATAAAACACATACAACCCTTCCTCCCTGATGAGGTGGCAAAACATCCAGATACACTGGCTGATTGTTATGGCATTGATTTCTATCTCTCTTTTCCTTCTTTTCCCTGAAATGCATTTTTCTGCCTGCTAATTACTAAAAGGATGTGCAATCTGAGAGTATCCAACATTTCTGTTTCATTATTCTAATCTGAGGCTGCAGTGAAAAGGTCGATGATGATGTTTCTTGACTGTTCTGTTCTTTCACACAGAGGTACTTGGGGAACAAAAGGAAGTCTCCTTTGACTGAGAGTTGATTTGAGCACAGGTTTGGGCACGTGTACATGTGCCTGAGTGTGCAATAAACCTATTGGAGAAGTAAGGAAATCCCAAAAAACTGCAAGGCTGTCAACGATTTTACAAAATTTGCAATGCTGTGTGACTGTGCTGGTGCATCTGCCATCAGATTATTGAAAGGCAGAGTCCCTGGAGAATCAGCCCTGTTATGGTGGTGGAACTGGAACCTGCTCTCCCACCTAATTTGTAACCTGAGGCTCCCCCTCAGTCTTCATCTTTGAGATTATCTCCCCTTCAAATGACCTGGTTGTGGTGAATAAAGTTGAACTATGAATTTCCTATTCTTTGAACTCCAGTTTGAAGATAAAAAAAAAAAAAAACCTTCTTGAAAGAAAAGAGTATCTTTTACAGAGCAATAGTGAAATTAGAGGATACTTGTTTTCAGTCCCATTACATCTGTTGGCAGATGGGTCCAATCCATGAATGAATGAATTTCTGTTTTGTCAGGAACTCTCATCTGGATTGAATCTTGATACAGTAGGTAGTATTACAAGAGATAGGCAAGAATGAATCGTGAGGGACAGGCTGAGAGGCAAGGTAAAAAGGAAGCCAGTGAGAGTGTATTTTCATAAACAAGCAGGACAGAGAGCTGTAATGTGTAAGTGAGAAGAGCATAATAAGAGGGTTGGAAAATGCGTTTTGTGGGAAGGAAGGCTTCTATTTTAAATATTTTCTATATTACATTATGTATCTGGCAGACCTTCTGATTCTTGTAGCTTTAATGAGAACACAAGGCAATGCCCAGAGTCTCTGTAAACTGAGAATCGATCTTTTGCAGGGTCTCCCTTCTCTGTTCTTGATCATTCTTCTCCCTGAAATTCCAACATGTTTTTTACAGCATCAGTGCTCTGACTCTTGGTTTGATGGTAGCAAAGGTATCCTACCTGTCTGTAGCTCTCAGGTGCTAGCTGCTTTTATGAGGCTTTTTATTTTTCTAATACTTTCCACTATTTTCTAAAACGCTGTGTTGAGGAGATGAAATAATTCAATGGTGTTATTTATGGATGAGAAATCAAGGGAAGGAGAGTGAAGAAATGGGTTAGAAAGACAGCACAGCTGGGAATGGAGGCCACTGGTATGTGTACCACTACCTGGCACCAGCTGTAGCATATTGCTCATGCTCAAAAGTTACTCCCATCCTTTTTGCTCCTAATTGTAATATTTCTTTTCCAGTTTCTAATTCTTATTTTGTTTAAAAGAAGCAGGATGGGCCTATGACTAATTCAGCAAATTTTAGGCAATGTTTTATTAAAGGCAACCTTGGTCACTAGGTTTTCTGGCATTCTTCCTGTCCTTTTAAAACCATTTTAAGAGTCTCTCACAATGTAAAGGCTCTTTTAATTATACTGTTCATTTTGCCATGCAGTTTATACTATATTAGTAATCCCCATGCCTGTCTCTTGGGGCAATACAGTAACTGTTATAGGAGAGATATCTGTTGACCTATATTTTAAGTAATCTTTATGTGCTTTAAGTAACTTTCCAAAAAAGAGGTTAAAAAAGTGAAAAAAAAAAAGGTATTGTCAGAGGAATAATCTTTAATAAAAGCAGTATGGTCTGCTGGTCAGGAAATAAAGTGTATTTTTTAAATATATTAAATAAATAAAAAAGCATCTCTGAGGAACTTCAGTTACAAAGAAAATATTCCTACCCTAGCAATATATTGAAAAGTGAAATACCATCCTCAGTTTAAGTTGGCCTGGTCCTTTTAAATTAACATATTTGCTATGGATTTATCAGGTCTTAGAAGTTTGATGTGATGCTCTTTTATGTAAAATAGTTTTTGTTCTAATTAATTACCTGTCAGACTATTAGAAGATTCAGTAAAGCTGTTGTCAATGGGCTTAAAATGCATATTGAGCAGATACTGTTTCCAATGGAGAAAAACATTTTACTCTCGTTCTTGATGTACACCTAGTGTTTATCTTCTCAATGACAGAGCTTCTCCATGCACTCTGAGGGAGAAATTATCAGTACTTTTCTTTTTAAAAACACTTCTTGTATTTAGATTTCACATATTTTAAGTTTGGAAGGGTTTGGTTTGGTTTTGTTCAACGACTTTGAAAGATCTGTAAAACCTTTCCCTTTCTCTCCTTCTCTCTTCCCCCACCTCCCATATCCCCAGGGGAAAAAAAAGAAAACAACCCTGATTTGATTACAAAGTTTTTTTTTTTATCCCAAAATAGCCCACCCTTCTTAGCAACCCTCTCTTTTCCCCTCATCTCAGTTCTCCTTCATCCCCACTATACTTTTAAATATAGGTTTGAGTACCTGCCAACTGCACACCCAGTCCTTAAAGCACAGTTTGCGGCAGGATCATCTTTCTGCCTTCACTTGCAACCAGTGAGGAAAAAAGATCCTGGAACAGTGGAAGATATTTCATATTTTGGGTTTTATTATTTAATTTAATCTTCTCGCTTGCTTGGCAAGGCAGCCTATCCACCAAGAACTGCACGAGTCAGATGTTTTGTAACTGGCTGTGGTTGGAAGGAATCAATATTGTGCCCCAGGAGGCTCAGGCTGAGGATGCTTTACTCCATAATCTTCCCTAAGTCTCCAAATAAAAGAACAACAAGAATTTCGGACTTGCTTACAGTAGTTCTGCTGGATCAGTCAAGCAGTTTGGGCGTAGACAGCTGTTTTCCTTTCAGGATGTGGGGGAGTTGAATCATTGAGTGTGAGGGCAAAATAATTCTGTGATAGAGGCTGTTTGGGAAAATTTATCTTAATGAAAGGAAGCAGTTCCAAGCTGAATGGAGAAGTGCGTGGTTATGGCTTTAGGTGAGCTATCAAAGATGATAATTTGACAAATTTTCTTCTTTGCTGGATTTGTATGATCCCAGTGAAGAGAGACACGAGTTTCATTCCGATTGATTTATTCCAGCTGTGTGCTACTACAGACAGGTGGACATGATCTCAGCAGCGAAATGTTTCCACCTGAGAAAATTCCATCAGGAGTCAATCAGTTCAGGTGTTCACTCTGTGGTTGGCAGTGCTGGCTGGGATGGGGGAATGATTTTTGCCCCAATTTCTTCCTGCTTTGTACAGGGGAGTCCTGCTCGAGCATGGAGTTTTAGAAGGTCTAGGAATAATTCTTAATTTTAATTTCAGAAACATGGAAGGAGAGATGGGAGGAGATGCTTTATGACCAGCAGCAAGAGATAGAATCAGATGGTCTAATGACACCAAGCTTTAACCTCCTTGGATATTTTAAAAAAATGGGAATTTCCTTAAACTACCCTAATGATAAGGTCAAGTACTGCAGTGATAACATCACAGAAACTGATAGAAAAGGCTCATTAAGCTATCTGCTTGCCAGCATAGGATTATTCCCTGCAGGATATTCTCTAATGCTTGTTTCACATTGTGTAAGAGAATCATGAGTTTTATGGCTTTGGCCTCTTGACAGCACACACTCTGTGGAACTTACTGATTGTTTTAGAGGTCTGAGTAAGATCCCATTTCATTGCCCGAAATTGGAACAGAAACATATTAGCAAAAATTACTTAGAAATATGTGAGATTTTAATTAAAATTGCTAAATACTCAAGGGCAAAGCTGAGCCGTTGCAGATGAAGTTTGCAGCTGAGAATACTTTAACTGCAGACCATCACTGAGCTTTTCTAATAAACCATACGTTATTTAAAGTAAAATAATCTCTGTGGTTCTCTGTTTCTCTCTCTCCCCCTCCTCTTTCTACTTTGATATTTTCCTGTCTTTCATTTCTGCCCATCTGGAGCTGGAGTTGAATTATGGCATATGATTTGTGTAGATTTGTATCTCTCCCTCTGGATCATAGCCTTCTTATTGATTCCCTCAGCTCCTGGTGCTTACTCACACACTCTTGCTACTTCTCCACCCTGACTTTCTTCCATGGTTTTGCCTGTTTCCTTTTACTTTTTGGGCTCTCATTCAACTTAATTCTCGTCCTTGGTTTTAAAAAAGGAATGCATTGGTTTTCAGTTATGCATTTTTCACTTCATAATTTTGATCTTTGTATTTAAAAAAAAAAAAATTCTCTCTAAATACTAAAGTGCTAAAATACTGTTGTCCTGCTCCAACAGAGAAAGAATTAGAATGGCTTATCTTGCTGTGCAATGGAAAGATTCTGTTCCAAGTTGCCATCCGGAAGTTTCTGGCAGTGAGAAGAGGTGTTAACAGCTGCTATGAAAGGGCTACTGAACTTGGTATTAGTACAGAGGTAATTTATGCCTCTGCAATGTGACTAATTTGTTAAATTAATTAAAAATGTATTTCCTTCCCTCAAGAAAGAGCAGAGTACATCCACATGGAATTTTGCTCCATGAATGAAACAAAAGAAAGCAAAGCCGAAACAGAAATTCTATAGCAGAATACAAATATGCTGAAATATTGCCTTGGGCCATAAAAATGACTCCTGAAATGGACACTTATTTTTCAAGCACAGTGTTTAATACTTAGCTTTGGTCATTGATCCTACCAAAACAAAAGATTATTGTAGCCTTTAGCTGCTGTGTAACTCAGCTCAGTGCTCTACTTGTGGAGTTCTCTTAAAAAAAAAAGTATTTTGGTGTTTTACAGTGAATACACCCATAAGAAGTGATTTTTTTTTTAAGTATGAATGATAGGTCTTTCAACATACAAAGCAGGACCAGACTTCAGCTGCTTTAGAGAGCTTCACTAAAAGTCTGAATTTTAGTGAAGCTAAATTGAAGCTTCTTGCTTGCACAGTGTGGATCCCAGGGTGCCTCTTCATTATATCCTTAAACAATATGGGGAACTTTGTTCATCTCCAAAGTCAGAAATTTTAATTCACCCTAACCTTAAACAAAGTGTGAAAATCTGGTATGAAAAAGGAATAAAAATCTGGTATTTCTCTGAGGGTAAAATTATCTATTATAGTAATGTATTTTGGGGTTTTTTTTAGGCTCTAATTAGAAAACTCCAGGTCTCACCTTTTTATTCAGGTGAGAAACCCTGAAACTGTAGGAACAACAAGCAGTGCTAATTGGATCTGTAATTTTGAGGTGTATTGCCCATGTGGAAAGAATTAAAACAGTGCCTTAAATTTTGCTTTTGTGGAGGGAATACTTGATAATCTCACTCTGAAGCATCACTAACTGATACCTGTAAAAAACCCTTGAAAATAGGCTGTGGTTAGAACCATTACCCCTATTAATTTGTTGCTCTTAGCAAAGAGACAATTGTGCTGCTGGGTAAGTACTTGTTGTAAGATGGAAAAGGCTCCATGGTTTGGCATGGGGACTCTTCATTCCTGAGCAAGAGGCAGCATGCAGAGTTTTATTAGCTCACAGATTAATGGAATGGGGGATGACGAATGCCACACTGTGGTGACAGCCTGGCCCCTAGGTTGGTGAAATGGCACTTCTTTCAAGTCACAGCTCCAGCACAGACCTTGCACTTTGGGTTTTCCAGAGATCTAAGCCAAAGTGGCTTTTAATGGGGGGAGGAGATTGCTTTGATTAAACAGAAGCCAGATATGGAATTAAAGAGAGTTCAGAGGTTGCTATTATATTTTGGCAAAGATCCTTCCTTCAGTTTTTAGCTTTGTGTTTAGGAGACAGCTATGCTTTTTAACAGTTATTCTCTTATCTGCAGTCTAGCATTTGAATCGTGTTTAGGATTTATAGAAAGAAATACAGCATGCCTTTCCTTTTAGAAATATAAAAAAGTCAGGACTGCCATGATGGCAGGCTAATTCCATCTGGTTCAGTATCTCATTCTTGACAACTACCAGCCCCAACTAGTCCAACTGCAAGAATTCAGTTTTTTTCAGCTGTCTCTGTGCTTAGGTCTCTTCCTGTCTGATTTTTATAACCACATTTATCTTTCTCCCACTGAGAGCTACGTTGTACCTTGTGCCAGGGCTCCAAAATAGGATACAGCAGGTCAAACTGTGTCAAAGTGTTTCTGAGCTTGAAGAGGCATTGCCTCCCAGGACACCCACAGTTTTCCCTGTTTCTCTTTCAGGTGATGTGGATTAACTTCAGTAGTAGAGCTGGCTGGAGTGTTTTAGTAGGGCTGGCTGGTTTTGCTGCAAGCCTTTTCTAAAAGGATGTGTCAATACCTTGATTTTTCTTAAAGATTTTAGGTCTTCTAGCTGTGTGACTGGGTCAGGGATTTGGAGCTATTGTTTTTGGTTTTGTTTTTCCATCTAGCTTTTAATTTCTGATGATTTCTAACAACCCCCAGATTTTTGCACCAGGCTTTAAACCTGCAAGAAGCCCTGTAGACCATGTTGGAAGTGGAGCTTCCTTGCACTAAGAAACTTGTGATCAAATTTCCACAAGGAGTCTCATGCACAGGTCTGGCCCAAATGATCTGATATGCAAGGGAGGGAGAAAAATCTAGGGTGCAGGTGGGAAAGGCCTCAGATGTACAATTAAAGTTTTTAAAGAATGGTTTGGGTTGGAAGGGGCCTCAAAGGCCATTTTGTACCTTTTCCAACGCCCCTGTTCCTGGCAGGGATGCCACTTAAACAGACCGGATTGCTCAGGGCCCCATCTAATCTGGCCTGGAACGTTTCCAGGGATGGGACATCCAAAGTTTCTCTGGGCAACCTGTGCCAGGGCCTCACCACCCTCATATTGAAGAATTTCTTCCTAATCTAAACTTGGCTTCTGTCAGTTTAAAGCCATTACCTGTCATTTACCACCAATTTATCGAACTCTGGCTGCAGCAAAACTTCCTGTATTTCTCAGTAGACCTAGGAGAACAGATGGTAACATTTTGGCAATTAAAAAAGTCTTCCAATCAGCAAATTTTGTATTTGAAAGCTGTCATGTCTGTTGCAGCGCACGAGAAGCCAAATCTCTCTGTGGCATTTATTTCACTTAATGCCTTGTGCCCGTTACAAACGGGCAGATTTGACATTTGTGTAAAAGCTGTGCTAGCAGATCCAGGCTGCATGATTTGCTTGTTCTAACACTTGATAAGGACAGCTTTAATAGTGGTGATTATGGTGTCCCCTGGTAGCAGGATAGGAGAGAGCAGGAACTTTCCCCGGAACATGCAGTGAACACCACAAGATACCTTCCAGCATGTATTGTTTAGAGTGGAAAGAATGAGCACACACCATACATGTCCTGTGCTCCAAAGAAAGAAAGTGGTTTGGATTTAAGTTCTGGTTTTGCATCCTTAATCTGGAATGCACGTTGACTTTTTCTGCTGCTTTGCATAGCTGAGCTGCATAGCTGAGTTTCAAAAGAAAAAGCAAGTATTGGATTTGTGGTCTTCTGTGTCAAGAGGCAAATTTGGCAGCTTTAACAAGGAATGAATGGGCAAGGAGACAACTATCCACTTGTGTCTTCAAGGCAGCTCCTTCAGATAAGGACTGAGGTGTATCAGCAGCTGAGGCAGTTTAATGCAGAACCTTCTCTGAAGATACTCTTGTCTTTTGGCTTTTTCACTGTTCTTGCACTTGACAAACGTGTTTTTCCATTTTTTTTTAAAGACTGTTTTTTAGCATGCCTCAAGGAGGAGAAAATATAGGTGTTTGCAGAGAAAAGCAACAAAGACAAGGTCAAAATGGGGTGGGGTTTGAGATCTTCAGTTTTGTCACTTGTGTACAAACAATCATAAGAAAGCCTGGGGACCCATAGGCAGTGACAGTGCTGTTGCACGTAACATTTTTCTACCCCATTTAGCAGCAATTTCCTAGATGAATGGTGCTCTCAGGATCTGTGCTGAATGTAACATGGGAGCAAGAAGGAACTTTGTAAACAAAGGAAATGGAAAGTTTGATTAAGATATTGTTGGCTAAGAGAAAAAGGCTTATTGCCAGTCTGAGTTTGTTTTGGGTTCTTGGCTTGGAATTAAAATGTAGGTTTTCTATGACTGGAAATATAATAAGAAAACACTGATTTTTTTCCTCTACATAGCAGTATTGGAATTTAAAGGTCTGTGATATATATATATATATATATATATATATATATATATGAATTATATAGTCTGTTGTTATAAACACTGGTTTTTTAGAGTACATAATTCAATGCCCATGAAGGCTGGCCTTGGTTTTGTTATGTCTTTATGCCAGTGCACAAATGATCCAGTTGTCTCTGAAGCATCTTGGTCTCAGTAACTGTGCACTCAGTGGTGAGGCGGTGAAGTAGCCAAAATTTTAACCTGAAGTTTTAGGTGGGGGAAGAGGGAAACAGAGATGGAGACTCGCCCCTAAATCATGATAAACGTGTTCATGTCTGAAAGGTAATAGCAAACAGATCTGCGACAGCAAGAATCTTCAGAAGAAAACCAAAGAAAGTACTACTGGGGAAAAACCAGAATTTTTACTGGAAGCTCTAAATTTTAGAATAAATAAGATTAGGACATTATACATTAGCATGCTATGAACAAATCTCCTTAAGTCCTACTTTACCATAGATTTGATCTAAAAATATTGCTTCAAAGAGCACACTTCAGATTATGATGTGAGGTAAATGTTTTCATTGAAAGTTTTCCTGCCAGTTGGCTTTTGGCTGAAGTTTTGAAGGTTTTAATATGTCTACCACTGGAATGCTTTCACTAAGCTTATTTTAGATAGTCTTGGTATCTGTAGAAAGGAAATGAATTTGTTAAATGAGAAAATTGTGCTTATAAATGGGATGCTTATATGCTCTAGAAATTAATGGGAATTCTGCTAAGAGTTTTACCATTGCTTAAAGCTTTACATGGGCATGTTTTGCTTGGATACGTTGACAAATCTATGGGATTAAGAGAGTAATGGAGATGTCAGTTTTTGCCTTTCATTTTTTTTAATAATAAAAATGCTAGGGGTGTGTTCTTAGAAAACCTTTGAGGTTTATTTCCATGATTTTATAGTTCCAGCTTTTAGCCAAAATCCAGTAATCTTGACTTTGCTGTGGGGGTGGTGAGGCCCTGGCACAGGCTGCCCCATGCCTGGAAGTGTCCAAGGCCAGGCTGGATGGGGCTCTGAGCAGCCTGGGATAGAGGAAGGTGTCCCTGCCTGTGTCAGGGGAATTGGAATGAGATGATCTAGAAGGTCCTTCCATCCCAAACCATTCTGTGGTTCTGTGATTGTTGTACTCTGCTGGGGAAAGAGTAGAGATGAAAACAGGGATTTTGCTGAGGAAAAGGAATGTGACTAGCTGTCTGATTTGTGTTTCTCCTGTGCAGGACTAAGCATTTATGTAAATCTCCATGTTAACTTTATCAGATTGGGATCTCAGTGTAGTTTGAGCAATGAATAACTTGGAGAGAATTCTTCTTAATCTGGTGGCTTTATGTTGGGAGAATTCTTCTTTTTTTTTTTTGAACAAGGGTATAATTGAAGACATTAGTGATTTTTTTGTGTGTGTGTGTGTAATAAATTTTGTTGTCATGGAGTTGCCTTCCCTTGTCTTTGGCAAATATTTATTTATGATGTTTAGCATTTAATTACTGTTTCCCCACTTTGGTTTCCTAAGGGAAAATTGTGCTTGAATCACTTATGGGAAATTCCAGCTGAAGTCCTTTGTGCTATCACATAAACTCTCAAATACTGAAATAACTCTTGAAAATAGAATTTAGCAATTAAAACAGGTTACTTTTGTACGAAGACAAATGTTGGCTGTATGATTAGAGGAAAAGAAAATAAGTTTCCGCTTTCAGTGCTATATATTTTGCAAAGGACCAAGACTTGACATGGTTCATGTGGTCTGCAACTGTCACGAAGATTCAGGACAGCCAAACTACGTGAAAGTTAAATGTATATGTACATATTTTATTTTCACTTTGCAAGGAAAGAAATGTTCCTTGCACCTTGAAACAGCCTTACTGCTCCAGTGGGGACTTAGTCAATCGCTAAACTGTGTTAAATCATTTCCCGCAGATGTTGTGTGAAGCAGTAAGAGAGTAGAAATTGAACTTTTTCTTGTGCTTCCTGTGTCCTAATTGGACACTTTTCTCAGACAGAGTTAGAACATAAACTTGCAACACCTAATCATGCATTCAGTTAAATTGGTACAACCATTTTCTGGTTGTTTAGTTGCTTTCTTTTCCTTTCTTTTCCTTTGCTAACTCTCTCTCATCCTCCAAAAAAGCCCAGATAAACTGGGCAGTTCTGACAACTCTTTTGCTGGCTGTGGGATCTAACACCAGAGGCTGAGAAGCTTCATAACCTCACTAGCTCTCCATAGACAAGAGTGAGTCCAGCCACATCTGCTTTAAAGTGCTCTGAGAAATGAGCCCATGGATGTGGGTGTGAAGGATGAGAGGATTCACTTGCCAACCATGATACTGCTGCAAGCCAAATCAGTAGTATAGGGTGCAGGCTGGAATCTTTCCTTCCATGTTAAAAAAAAAAACTATTTAAAAGAGATCTGATAATATATGTAATTTTTTTTTCCTTTGTAAACCTGATACATTTTCATGTGGGTAGAGGAATGGATGAGAGTTGAGGAATTTGTCAGTATTAGATCTGTAATTCCATTTAGCTGTACATCTGTTCTTCTCTAACTAAAGACCTTCCTAAATTTACAATTAATATTTTATTCCGGTTTTTATAGAATTCTATGATCTGTTTGCTAAAGTTCATTTGGCTAAGGAATGATCATGGCCATTTAGAGATTTATTAGTAGTCAGAGAATATTTTGAAATTCATGACATTTGTTCACTACTGATATCTTTTGGAAGGTACAAGAGTAAGTGATCTCTGTTGAGCATTAACTATGTTCACAAAGCAAGATTTTTATATAGCATTTAAATCCTCTGCTTTCCTTTTGAAGGCATGTTGAATATCTAAAATTAAATAAGAAAACTTTGGAGCTTTTACTAAATATCCCCATTTTCAGAATTCTCATTTGTTGCAATTAAACCAAATTAACCAAAGTTAGAGAGCTTGAGATGGGGGCTTGAAAAAAATCCAGACCTACTTGTCACACTACATGCTCTTTTCAAAGAACCTGGTATTCTTGCTGAATTGCCCCGTAATTCAGATTTAGTCTTCATGTCATCACTTCTATCTGAGGGAGTGTGAGAACACAAGTGGCAGCCAAGCAGAGGTGGCACAGCCTGGTGCTTGTTCATTTTAGCACTGATGTCATGAATGCTGGCAGAAAGTGAAAGTTTTTTTTCCATTAAGAGGTGTGACTTTTTCTCCCGGGGCTGCATATCTTTTCAGGTGCATTGTAATTAAGATCTTTAGGTCCTCAGAAATGTTTTAGGCAGAATATTTGGGGCTTAGTTCTGCTACCTGTATGAGGCATCTGTGTTTATGCCTAAGAATATAATTATCACAATTACCTATTTGATGGCCACCATGATGTCCAAAAGCAAATTCTTCTCTAAATCCCTCTAGAGCAGGAAGCTCTTCTTCCCCCTTTTTTGTTGCTCTTTGTTCAGATATTCTCTTTCCTCTGTTCTCCTCATTTCTGTCTCTGGAAACCTCTGCTGTGCCAAGGCAAGAAAATGATGTTGGCTGGGGACTCTCAGACTGTGGTGTTTTGATCCCAACACTGGATTCAGTCTGTTGCCCACTGCCTTCATGGCCACAGGTTTATATCCAGACAGGATTCAAATTGGCTTGTGATCCTTCAAACCTTACCTGTTTTAGTTTGGTGTTCAGTTAATGTTGTGTTTCCTTTGCTGTTTACAAGTAGGGTCCTCCTTTGCTCTTAGTGGAAGATATTTGAAACTCTTGATTGAAAACAAACAGGCATTTATTAGAATATGTGAAAATGTTTTTCACTGCTTTTGTTGTATCACTTGAAGGAATGATTATGAATTCAGAAGTGTGCAATGTTTTTCACATAAAGAGTTTCTTTCAGAGCTAGGCAGCTTGCAACCTAAGATATCAGTACTGCTGTCAGTTTGCCCTAAGTGGTGTCAATCCATTTGTGCCGAGTGTAAGGATCAGACACTGCTAGAAAATAATACAAATGAGATCTAAAAATGAACAAAAGGGGACTATAAAGACCACAGAGAGAACAATTGCAGCAAGGAGATCATATTGCTGTTTGTATGTGTCCAAGGGATGTACCTATAAAATATAGTTAACTTTCATCTCTGGCTGGGTTCTTGCAGTCATATTTCTTTTTCTTAGTCAAGGCAACAGATGCCTCTCCCGGGAAATTGTATAATGGGTAAAGAATGGGTCGGGAAGTAGATTTGGAAAAGTGCGTTGCGTGTTTGAGAGAGCTCAGAAGAATAAAATTTCAGATGGTTAAGTGCTTATTCTGCCTGCATTTTCCCAAATGTGATTCATTGAGCATCTAGATCTTAATCTGAAAGTCCTTTTGGTGCAACTTCAGTGGCATTTTTGGGGTGTGAAAAGAGTACATACACAACTGCTACTAAGCTATGGGAAACAGGGGACTAAAATGATTGATGATTTGGTACTTCACACATATTGAATGGTGTTGTCTTTTGTGTTTCACTTGTGCTATTAAGAATTGTACCATCTTTTTCCATTTCAATTCACATGACATTCATTTAAATTCTCTTACAGGCTTCTCTCCTTATCACCTGTCTGATTTCACTTAAAGCACTTTCCAGGTACAGTCTGATCTGAATTGACTTGCAGATGAATTGAGTAGTAGGAAAAGGGATACTTTGTCATGATATTTCTGTCACTGAAATAATTTGTTAGGTACAAGAAGGACCTTTTAAAGCAACTGATTGTCACTTTCTAGCTTGATTTTCAGACCAGAAACCTGCTGGGCAGAATGGTGTGTCTCATTGCAGTGTGTGAGTTGATGACTGAGTTTTGTTGAGTTTCATCATCCATGAAAAACTCTTAGACTGACAGCCATTCTTGCTGTCTGCTTCTTCAGACAGGAATGAAAAGTTTGACAGTTTCCTCCAAATTGTGCGTATTGGCAGAACGATGTGAGATGCAGATTTCACACGGCATGTGGTATAAACTGCCTTGTTCTCCCATTTTAGAGTGCAGTTAAGAGGCTGTATGATATTTTTAGAGCATATATTTGATGCTCTAAACTGCTGTTAAGACTGTGGTGCCTTTGTAATGTGCTGATGTATGTTACCGGTAGCTTTTTTTTTTCTTCACGGAAGTGTGTAGGTTATTGGCATTTGTTTTTATTGCTGACACTTTTTTTTCAGCATTAATATGTTGCTATGCAATTTCACTAGAAAAATGTTATGGTAAGCTGACTGAAATGTCATCCTGTCTCTATTTCCCTACAGGTTTTATGGGCTTAAATAAGCACCTGAATAAGCTTTTGAAATGTGTCAGATAATGTAATTTCACAACATTATTACGAGCTTGTTTCAGTTGGCATGTCATTCAACAAGCTGTTTGTAAGGCTGTTTGCCTTTCTGGAGCATTTGAAAATTTGTTCTGAACTAAGACATAACCCTATTTGTAAGAGGAATAATCACTGAGTTGTTTTTACCAACTAACTTTGGACCAGAGATGTCTTGATTCCAGAGAATTTTCTTGATACTAGTCTATGTTTTAGGGATTTACTGTATGAGAAAATTAATGGTGGAAATATTTCATATTTACTCAGTTGGGCAGACAAATGCCCTTCTCTTCAGATTTCTTATTAATAGCTCTTTAGAAAGCGTTTTTTTTGTTGGCTAGGATTCATTTTTCCCCTCTCCCATTGGCCATTCCTAGGGAAATTTGTTTCCAACCTCAAGAATACTAGTTACATTGAAATGACATATGCTTAGTGTTTTTAAATCTGAAATATATCAGAGGCCAAAAGTTATTAATATTATATTTTCGTTCCCTGATGTCAGTTATATATTTTTGACTTTTTTTTTAATCTATAAAATAAAAACTGCTTTAAAAAGCTAGCTACACTAGCTGAAAAGAGGGAAGAATACTGCTGTGATGTTCCTCAGACTGCTACTAATTTCATTTGAACATGGATATAAGACCTTGCAAACAGATGAAAGCAAGAAAAGAGGTGGTTTGGCACCTGAATTTTTGAAACTTCATTGGATGCAATTTAACTTAAGAGGGGAAATTACCAGATGAATGCTTAAATCATTATCTGTGGCTCAGGCACGTCCAGAGTTATCGTTTGTAAGCATGGGATGATAATTTAAAATAGTTTTGTCAAAAGAACAATCTGCTTGCCAATGTGTCTCAATTTTTAGGAAGAGTTAAGAATTAGGATTGGAGATACATAATTCCAGAATTTTTTCCTTTGTAATCTTGCCTCTTTTAGGCAATTTAATTAATTTTTTTAATTTGAATGCTACAGCTGACCTGCCTTATGTTGTGGGGACAGGAAAATCCAGATTTTGTGTGATTGTCTTCACTCCTTAGTGGGTAGGTGAAGGAAAGGGTGCGTCTTAGACTTCTCATCTTAAATCAAAAGATTTCTGCTATTCTGATGCTAAGAACATGTGGTGGCCACTCTAAGTGTAAATGCTGTTTGTAAAGATGGGACATGCTTCCACTCCATGTTTTTTTGTCTTCTATTAAACCAGCTTTTGATGGAAACCTTCTTGGGGTTGTGTCTGCTAAAGCAGCTCCTTCTGTGCGAGTGAAAACTTGAGCATGACGCGAAGGGAGCTGAGCAGGGTCAAATTTTTGTTTCCCTCATTTGTTATTTGCATCACAGTATATTTCCAAATACCTTAAATCTTGATTCTCTGTGTTATCCAATACAACAGCTGTTTCAACCTTTCTGTCAAAAGAACCCCATCAAACCAGTACTTCTGTGCTTTTTTGGCTGTAGTGCATGAGATGCTGAAAAGAAATGTGCCTGTGACAAGCTAAAAGTTTTCTTATTTAACGTTGAGATTGTTATGGGAAGAAAAAGGGAGGCCATAAACATTTGTTTTATTATTTGGAAGGTCTCATGCTTTGCTGCATTGTTTAATAGAAGAAGGAAATTGTCTCCCCTCTGCTTATATTTGTTCCAAGCATTTACAAAGTACCCTTTTAATCTTTCGTTAAAAGTTCATTGTAGAGATGTTTGAAGGCTAGGAGATTCTTGATAGGAAAAAATACGGTGTGTTGAGGCATATATATTTCATTTTTTACTGGAAATTAGTTATAGGAAGCATGTTTAGTCTAATTAGATTCAAGTCATAAAGTACAAATATACATAGAAAGATTTTCCTGAAGGGTATTGGATGAGTACAGAAGGTTGGGGCTGTGCAGCACGACTAAAATAAAGTTGCCAGTGCTGCCAAAGATACCAGTGAAAGTGTTAAAGCTGGAATTGAGCACTGAGGTCTGGCCATGGCACATTTCTTCCTTTAACCTTGCTGGCTCTTCATCCTGTCTGAGCACTCTTAGTCTTTCCTGTTAGCTTTGACTAAACTGTGCTCTTGCCTCTCTCTTTTGTCAGAAGCTCAGCCTTTCAGATCCTATTTTCAATTCTCTTTCTGCCTCGAGGGCTTCATTATTTCCCTCATGGTGCTCTTTGTTGTCTTTGTTCTGGGCTGGTTTTGTTGATTTTTCAAATTTTTTTTATTTCCCTCATCCTTCAGTTTCACACATTTTTGAGGCACCTCCCCCCATCAAATTAAAGGAAACTATTCCCTACTCATCTTTTATGGTAATGAACATGCAGTGATTCCCAGCTCCCATTAATTTATTTTCCTTGTACATCAGGACAAAATTCAGGCATTTCCCATCCTTTCCCCACTTCATTTCAGTTTCCATTGTGGGAGCCCATTTTAAATGAGTAGGTTTGGCCACTTAAAGAACCACCATCAAAGGTATTAATAAAACCAGGTTTAAAATAAATTTTTGAAAGCAAGACCTACCAGGGTTTGGTAGGGTCACTCTGTTACTTAGTATACAAAAGAAACACACAGAGGAAAATTTTATTAGAATGATTTGCATGAAGACCAGGCATGCAAAGGGTATGAGAGACCCCTCTATTGAGTCATAAGCTTATGAGAAGATCCTTTGGTTTTCTAAATTCCTGATGGAGTCCTGGTGTGGCTGGGCCCAGTTCTAGTCCCAGATCTGCTCAGTGGGAATTAGGGCCTGCCCTTGGAGTGCAGGAACCCATCTGTCCTGAGATTCCTTCTTGTCAGCAAATACAGCTCAGGTTAAAGAGGGGCTAAAATATGATAAGGAAAGGTTCAGCCCTCTGGGCCTTGCCATACCTAGAAGCACCAGAGCAGTGGACAGGGTTACTGTCTTTGCACAACAAAACAGACAGAATGCTTTGCTTATGTATGGACATGCCTGAACAACTAAAAAGGGAATGTTTTTCCACTGTCTACAAGGGGATAAATTCTGGGGCTGAGGGCTGGTGCCAAATACTTTGCTGCACTTGATGCATCAGCAGGGATCTGGCTGGTTCCCTCGCAAAACAGAGCACGTGTTTGTGCACATTCAACATCCCCTCCGAGACAGTTTGCTCAAACTGCTCCTTAGGTTGTGTTTGGCACCTGAAGCTCTTCACAGGAAAATACAACACATTCCTGGTGACATTCTGGGGAGGGACTCTGGAGGTCTGGACATTTTGATCCTGAGAAATGCAGTTGGTAAAATAGTGAGCAGGGGTTTATCCTAATGGGGAGCCTGCGCCTCACAGGGCAACCAAGACAAGGTGTGCAGTACCTATAAAATTCTGGTTCAGTTGGGGTGCCTTAAGAATCTGCCATTAGATGTGTATGGTATAGAACAGACATTTCCCATGCTATCCTTCATCATTTAGTAGAGATTAGGGAGTTTATGGATAGCAAAACAAAATTTAATGAGCTTTTTCAGTTAACCAAATTATTATCTTGTGTATGTCTTTCTCTAGGCCTTGGAAACTTCTTAGTTCAGGCTGCAGGTTTGTCACATTACCATTTCCTCTCTTGTTGAGAGATCTGAAAAGAGTTAAAAATAATAATCATGCACTTGTGACTTTCTTTTGTGGACACAGAATCAGCATATCAACAAAATATTCAGATGTTCATGTCTGAGGTTGTGTCAGGGGATGTTTAGGGCAGATATTGGTGAAAGTTTCTTCACCCAGAGAGTGGGTGGGCACTGGGACAGGCTCCCCAGGGAAGTGTCACAGCACTAAACCTGACAGTTCAAGAAGTGTTTGGACAATGCCCAAAGGTGTGACAAGGTGTGACTCCTCGGGATGGTGCTGTGCAGGACCTGATTATCCTTATGGGTCCCTTCCAGCTCAGCCCATTCTGTAATTCTGTGTTATCTCCAGTGATTTAGTGCAGTCTTAACCCTGTGCTGAGAGCATTGTCAGGATCTCATAATTTTGAGGCATGTCAGCTCCATCTACCCAGTTCCAATATTTTCATTAGGTTCTTGACTTCAAGAGTGTTTTGTTCCTTTTAAATAGCAATTAGTTGTTGATAGCCAGAAGAATCCTCATGGTCTTTTGGGAAGTTTGGCTGTTTTGTTCAGGATTAGAGTTTGAGTTTTTCTGAGAAGGTCACTTTATTATCAAAAGTCACTTTAATATCAAAACCTGCCAATTTGTCAAAAACTTAAAATTTTGATGGAAGCATACCATTTCAACAAAACTTATAGCTGGAAAAGTTGTTTTGGCTCCAGGTTCAGTTCCTAGTCAAATCCTGAATCTAACACAGCAGCCTACTTTGGGGGTTTGGAATAGATGCAAATTTGGGTTCCTGAGTCCCTGAAGGTGGTGCAGATAAAAGTCTACTGTTCACACTATTTAAAAGATGCAGAAACTCAAGGGCAGTCTGCATTTAATACACAACTCCTTTTCCCATGCAATGGATCACTTCTAATTCACATTATCCTGTAGATTGTGTTTTGTTTTTTGAGGGACTGAACTCATTATTATCATTATATCAGTCTTTCAGTTCAAATCTGTGGTTTTAATGTTGGAGCAGCTTAAAGATTTATATAGAATTTGCATAATATTTATTTTGATGGGGAATATCTCTTGATAATAAAGCTAGAATTGTAGCCTAAGGTTTAAATAAGATGTATTTGGGAAAATATGGCTGTAATGTACCTCCACAGAGTTAACTAATTGGCAGAACAGTCTTGTAAACATCACACCAGGTTAATAAAAGGTTGTGCCAGTTTGAAGGTAGTAAAAGTACCACTAAATAAAACTTTTAAGTAGAGATTTTCAGCAGTCTGATGTGACCCTTGGCAGAAGGCATCAGAGGGCTGAGCCACTTTCTCAGGCTGAGAGATGAGCAAGGCCCTGGGAATGGGTCTTTCTGGCCTTTGTTGTCTCTCTTTGCTCCCATGGCATCAAGGCATTGTGAGATTTAGCACTTTGGAATCTAGCTACAGAGTTTGGAATTCTAGTACAGACTTTGGAATCTAGAAGATTCTAGCAGATCTCTTTTGGCATTCTGTTTGTTACTAAGCTGTTTTGCTGGGGTTTTTTTTCCAATTATATCTTATCACATATATCTATTCACTTGTTCCTTATTGGTAGAAGGGGATTGGTTGGAATCGAGGGGAGGTTACCCATTTCAGAGCTTCCATCTCTTTAAACTCTTTCAAGCTTGTTTGCAGCTCTGGGCAAGGCTGAAGCTCAAAAGCTAATCTGTGATTAATAACCACAAGTAACTGGGGTAACACTGGAGTTTAGGCTTTTCCCCATGTGTGTTCATGGTTATAATACTGGATTCCAGAAAGATAGTAGGTGGCAAATAAAATTATGCATCTTGGTTTGGACGGGAGATGGGAGTTGTAAGAAAGCTTTTAATCCATAATGCTATGGAATAGATCCTTTTGTGGGCAAATGTTTCAGGGCCAAATTTTTGCTTTGTTAAAAGTCACAAAACCTTTGAATTCTTTATGACTGAAGGCCTTCCTAAAGGCCAAAATAAGTGTGGTAAAAAGGTATTGAAAAGAAAATTACTGAGACCACAAGGAGCAAAGTGATATGGGAACATGGCAGGATTTTGGCATAGCAGTTGTAGGCACACAATTTGTGGTCATTGGGGTGGGGTTGTGGCCAAGCCTCATCCCCAATGAGCCACAGCTGTGAGCAGCAGGTGAGCAGCATTGAAGGTAAGGAGTGCCCGGGGCACTGCCCAACCACCAAAGGGAGCAGAGGGCACACAGGTGCAGTGCATCAACAGGAGGGGATAAAAGGCTGGGCTGAAGGACAAGAAGGGCAGATGCCTGCAGCCTTCTGAAGTGGTGTGGTGTTACTCTGTGTGGACAGACATCAGAAGCCTTCTGATGAGGTAAGGTGTTACTGTGTATGGGAGAATGCTTAAAGCCTTCTGAAATTGTGTGGTGGTACTCTGTGTGTCGTGGCCATCTCAACTGTGATATGTGCCGTGGAAAATTCCAGGACTGGGGTGGGTAAGCATGGCAGGATTTGAGAAAATTTGTGCCCTTTAGGCACTGAGAGGAGCTATGAAGTCTCCCTGGAGCCTTCTCTTCTCCAGGCTGAACAACCCCAGGTCTCTCAGCCCATCTCCATGGCAGAAGATCCAGCCTTTGGATCATTGCTGTGACCCTTCTCTGGAGTCACTCCAGTGGGTCCATATTCTTCTTATGCTCGGGACCCCAGATATGGGTGCAGAATTACCTTTGGGTTCAAGTAGGTGTTTATTCCTCACAGTTACACTCACAGGCCAGCCCAGGTGGGAGCAGAGGTCCCTCCATCCCACCCATCTTGTTCACATCACACCTTCATCCCATTCCATGGTGCTTTTTTCTCCTGCTTCCCATGAGCTGTTGGCTCTTGCCTTGCCCTGACTGCCCTGTGGACACCACACAGAGGTCTGTTGCCAGCTTTCTGGAGTTTGAAGGAAAACCCGAACAAATCTCTGAATCAAAGTAAAGGTGTCTTGCAAACTTAACCTAATCCTTTGTAAAGCTGTATTAATGCCCAATTAAATTCAAATCTATCTGTTCATTTACCTCTTAGGCTTTATTCCTTGTTTGAGAGAGCTAGTGAGTCATTTAGGACTTGTGGTACCTTGGTTCCCTTTTTAGAATGGTGCAAATCTTAGAGTTTTGCAGCCAATTTTCTTTAAATACTGTGAGTTTTCATTCCCTTTTCATTTCAAATACTTCCACAATTTAATATTAAATGCTAGGTAACAAAACCCAGTAGCACTTCCAGTTGGAAAAAATATGTTGTGTGTAACTCAGAGGAGGAATTCTGCTTGCAAAGTGATGGATTTCCACTGAGGTGAATTGAGCAAGTTCTCAGCTGGATGTTGGTGCTGAAGCACTTTTCTTGTGGCTTGAGTGTCTGATGGCCACAGCCTGAGATTTTTATAGCAGAAAGAAGGGATTTCCTACTAATTTTCCTCTGAGAACTTGTACAGTCTTTTCCAGCCTCACGTAGTCTGACTTGTATCTTTTCCAAAACCTGTTTAATTTTTTATACTTTTTGAACTTTTTTGTCCCATTTGCAGAGAGCAGGAGGGTGCTGGCTATTTTTTTTCAGATGCTGCGTATTTTTACTGAGAAGGGGCTGGGTTTAGTTTTGCCTTCTCATCGTGAGCTGCACTACCCCAGTTACTCTCCAGGCTGGTACGTGCAATGCCAGTGGCATCAATGGTAGATTGAACTGTGCCTGGGCTGGGTTGGGAGAAGAATAATCCTGATGCATCCATGATTTTCCCTCCTGGGCACCTGCAGCAGGTAGAGCTGTGCCCCCCCACTCGAGGCTGGCTGAACCAGGAATGCTTGCAAAATCTCCATGACCCTTTTGCACCGTTCTGTTTTTTCCCTGGCATAAGTAGGGTTGGTATCTCCAGGCCATGGGACATTGTGACACTGGGTGTTGCCATGGGACAGGTTGGGTCCTTGAGGGCGCATACTGAGCTGAGGCCCCTGTTTGGACATCAGCTGCAGATGACTGGAAAAAGGAATGTGCAATCTCCCAGTTCAAACAAACAGAAAACTTTATTTTGAGGGGTGAGGGGGGTGGGCACGAGGGGTTGGGGCTCGTCTGGTCCTGCTCTGGTTTTCGGGCCGACTGTAGGGCTTCTTCTCTCGCCGCTGCTGCTGCCAGAGGTGCCTCGTACGAATGGGCCCGGGCTGGGAGCAGGGCAAGATCCAGGGTGGGGTGTATGGAACCGCTTCGTTCTTGGATTTCTGAGAGTCCTGGAACAGCCTTGATGCCACCTGGCTGGGGCTGCTGGACTCAGCATTCTGGGCTGGCACGTCGTCCATCCTGCGGCGCTTTGCCAGCGGGCTCTCGGGTGCCTGCGGCTCTGTGGCTGCCTGTGGGCGGCCACGCTTCAGGGCCCGCTTTTGGCAGGGGAAGCTCTGGCTGCTGCTGACCAGCACCACGGGCTGGGACAGCCTTGGCACCTCCCGAGTGGGGGTGCTGGGGCTGCTGATCTCAGCACGCAGCAGGGGCACACGGTTGAGCCGGATGGGCTTTCCTGCCTGGCTGCCCGACTTTTGGGTCCGCTTTCGCCATGAACGGCGGCGAGTCTGGTCCGGCCTGGGCTTTCCAGAGAGGCGGCTGCTGCTCTTTGCATCTGCCTCTGCCCGGTGACACAGAGTGCATTGGGGAGAGAGAGAGAGAGGGCAGGTGGTGTGAGCGCCTCGCAGGAGTCGGGAAATGTCCCTGCAGCATTGTCCCCAAGGCCCTGCTGGGTTGGCTTAAGGGCTGGGAAGTGCAGGAGGCACAGCCCAGCCGGGCCCTTGAGAGGAGGGCTTCCACTCTGGGGTGATTCTGCGGAGCTCCTGCTTTCCCCTTTCTGCTGCTCTTGGCCGCTCCCCCTCTGCCAGCCATGGGGAGCTGTGGGGAGGGAGGCTTGGCTCTCACCTCGCTCCTTCCCAGGAGGACACTTCTCAGCAGCTCTCGGCTGCACCATTGTGGGTACCGAGGAACGCCTGGCGGATGTGTGCAGCAGCACTGCCGGCCTTTCTCCTCCCCACAAAGCGTACTGATCCTTCCTTGAGTGAAGAGAGAGGCGTATGAACTGCCTCAGAGGCACCAAAACTCGCTCAGTAGCCTTGGGCAAGCTCCTTCGCAGCGATCCACTCCTCGACTCTGCAAGGTGTGGTGATGCACAACCACCTGTGCACCTCAGGCCTGGGTGGTGATGTCACCAGTCCCTGTGGCCTCACAATCAGGGATCCGGGCAGGACCCACTCCCCTCGCTTGGGGAGGGTGTCCTTGTGGATGCTGGCAGGGACTCTGTCCGTGTTGGGCATGGCTGTAGTGGGAAGAGCAGAAATGGGAGCAGGTCCATCAGCAGGGTGATGTGTTGAGTAGGCTTAGGTCTTTCTACAAGTCATCAGTGATGATTGTCCCCCCCATAAGACCCTGTGAGACTTGTCAAGTTTGAGGTCTTTGCTTATTTTTAGGCCTCTCATGTTAAGGGAATTTGATGTTGGGCCTGTAATTGCTTAATTTTCTCAAAAAATTGTCCAGTTAGACCAAGTTGAAAAGTAGCTCTTTTACTGTGGTATGTTTAGGAAGGGACACATTTTTAGTGTCAGTTATGCCAAACAAAGGCCATTCCTAACTGTCATCATTGAAGAATTGTGGTTGTTGAATAGCTTAAATGTACAAAAAACCATGAAATTACAGTCAAAGCAGGTTGTTACTTATACTCTGATTCACAGCCCTTTTAACTATGCTAAAAAGAAGCTTTGACTTCAGTGCTCTTTGCGTCTGACATACTTCCAAAAATTGGAAGCAATATTTTGGTCAATCTTTCATTTGTATTTTAACAATTTAATATGTGTCAAAAACTCCTGAGGATCACTGCATTTGCCTATGGAGTGTTTTTGATTTTCAGAGTTTTCTTATTCCCATGTTGGTTTGTTTTTGCTGGAGGTTTTTTTGCTTTTCTTGTTTGTTTGTTTGTTTGTGTTTTTTTGCTTTTGTTTGTTTTTTTTGCTTTTCCAGTCTAAAATAAAGATCTGTTCCATTGAAGTTTGTAATTGTGTATGATAATGAAGACTAAACTATCCCATTTTGGTTGCTTTTCAAAAAAGCATATGTGGATGAATGTAGGTAAAATCTATTTAACAATATGACTATATTCATGTGACCATCTGAAAAAAAAGATTTTTTTTCTTATCTATTAGCTCACATAATTAGATGTTAGAGCACTCTTGGAAAAAGAGCATTGGGAATAAAGGAGTGCAGCTAATATAAGGCAATGGTTGTAGTGCACAGATACCAGAGAATATAATAAAAAATATCTCTGGTGGTCTAAATTTAGTATTATCAGAGTCTGGGGGAAACTATGGCTGAGAAGACATTAGAGCAAGAACAAGGGTTAGTGCTGCAGAGAAGAGACCTGATGCCATGCTAAAGACATCATTATTTACAGATGATTCAGATCTCCATAGCAGTTCAGAAAATTGCCCTCTAAAAATGGAAACCATCATCATATTAAATTTCACATGGAAGTGGGAAAACAGTAAATGAGAGCCCCAGCATGTGGATGACCTTTCCCTTCATATTGTCTTAAGTATGTGTAAATATCTATTCACCAGTGGGCAACTGGGCTGTCTCAGTGAGATGGGAATGATGGGGTAGGAGTTTGTGGAAGGTGGCTGGGACAAACATTAGGAGAGGTAAAGGACAGGCACTCACAGCCAAAGAAAATGAAACACTTGTGGTTTTGTCATGAAGAGTAAATTTTCTTAGTGTAAAACCATCTTTTTATCACAGACTGTTGAATTTTAAGAAGTGTATGTGGCTGTAATGCAGCTCTTAATGTCAAAAGTTGGGAACATTTCAGAGTATGGACTGGTTTTAGGTCCATGGTTTTCATGTGCCTTCACTTGCTATGAGGGATTTATCCAAACCCCAGGTTCAGATAGAATCCAGCTTGTTCCACAGGTTCTGCACTTTTGTTTCATGGGCACATAGGACATAAAGTTCTCTGTAGCTTTAAGCCTTCTAACTGTTGTGGTTAGCTAAGGATATGGTGTACATTTTGGTGAAAGCATTTTAAAACTAGATGAAATTGTCATTGTTTCAGAGGTTTTTCAGAAATATTTTCAATGATGCACGTTATGCCATACAATCTGTGCATTGGACTTTTGATTAACTTAAATAAGATCAAGTGAATATATCAGCAATCTTCCACATAATAATTAATTTGAATTTTTTAAGTAGCTGTGTACTGCATGTGACTTTTAAATACCTTTAAATATCTGGTGGCTATTGCAATTATACTTCAACTCAGATGAAATTTTGACTTCAGTGTATGTGCTTTCTGATCTGGGCCTGAACTGTGGAGAAATGGAAGTCTGACCATGTCTGTGCTTTGTGTGGAGTGTATTGAGTGCTTGCAAACTTGTTTGAAGTCATTTCACAACTATTGAAGTCATTGTTTAGGAGAACTAGTTTTTTTTTCTGTGTGTGTGAAAGTTACAGGAAAGTTAGAGAAACCAAAGAAACTGTCTAACACATAAAAATTCAAAGCTAGCCCTATAAGTGGTTGAAAAATTACACATTTCTCACAGCTTTCAAGAAGTGAAGCTTTCTTTGGAAAAAGAGAACCAACACTAAGCTGTGCTTTTTTAAAAAAGAATTCTTTCTTTTTATTTCGTGTCTCTCTCCATGTTTATATACAATGTGCATAATTTAGTGGAATTTGTAGTCAAAACAATTGATATTGCCCCCATTATCCTGCAGGTTTCTCCAAATTTATATCATCTTCAGTTGTTTTTTTCCTTTTGATATTCTCTATTTATGGTTCACATGAAAAACCAGCCACTGGGGAGTTGGGAACGTAGTTTTTATTATCTGAGTATTGTCATTGATGGTGCACGGAAGCATAAAGGATCTTGAATTTTGTAAATGAAGGTAATTGTGCAGGAATCTTGATAACAAATTCTTGTTTTGACTAGTAAGTGATAGGTTGTGATATTCATCATTGTAGTATCTAAAGCATGCTCCAAAATGGGGTGATTTTTCATCTAAGGACCACTTTGAAGTGCACTCTGCGTGTTTTTTTTTTAAGTATCTCTTAACAACAGCAAGTTACAGCTGGGATGATGTTTCACTGCTTTTTTAATAGATCCTCCAAGCAAAACCTGAGGGCTGCAGTTGAGCTGAGCCCTGTTTTCCTTGGAACCATTAGAGTGTCCTTTTTTTGCTGCAAAAGAGAAACCATTACTTTCCATGGAAAGTCTGGGAAGCTACATCATTCCTGTAGTTGCTGACCCAGCCATTGCCATAGTTTCTCTTTTCCTGCTGCCTGGTGAGTCCCTTCTAGATGGGTTTGCAGCTTGAGAAAGATGAAATTGCTTAGGCAACTTTTGGAGAAGCCAAAAGTGCGGTGCAAGAATTTTTAAAACTTTTTAGTCAGAAAATGAAGTAGTTCCCTTTTTAGTAGTGGTCACCAAATGTCTTTTTATATGTGGTGTTGTATATTGCTTTTTGCTGCCTTCAAATCATTATATGTTAATATTTGTGCCCTGAGACAATTGCTTAAGATGAATTGTAGCAAAGATTCCTGTAACTTTTAAAGGAATTATTTATAAACTGCTCAGCTACTAAATACTGTAATACATTGGTGTTAGCTTTTACCTGTGTCTCTCATACCATATAAAATCCAATTTATTTTCACCAAAGTTAGACATCCTTCACATTTAAATTTCTCTTTGTTCTCAGGTGATTTGTAACAGATGGATATGCAGTACAGCACTAACATACTGCTCAATCATGTTTGAAAGGTGGTGTGTGAAAAGAACTTTAGGCGTTTAGTGCAGAATATTGCAGAATCTCTTCACATTTTTGAGGGGTTAAAAAAACTTGTTGAAAGAAGAGGAAGCTTTCTTCTGTTCTTTATATAGTCACCCAAAATCTAGCAGGGAATGAAGCCTAAGTAATTAGGAAGTGAGTATATAAGAGGTAAAATCTGATGTGGTCTTTCAACACTGCAAGGCATTTAATTAAGCTTCCCACCTGTGATTGGGGTGGCTCTTAAAAATCTGCTCCTTCCAGGAAAATGTTCCAGCTCTGGAAATCGACTCTGCTCTCCTTTAACTGTAGTGATTTACCAGGCTGCAGTGTCCTAAATGGCTTGGAGTAGTTAGAGAAAACAATCCTACAGCAAGTGGGCTCTTGTGGAATGTGGGAGAACACGTTCAGGTCTCCTGGCCTGTCCCTGGGTTAAGTCACTGTGTGCAAGAAGGATCATCTGATAATCTGCTCCTCTCTCACACCAGGAAAAGGAGAGGAGGCCACTGGAATGTGTTAAATAAAAATTAAAGCTGGCCAACGTTCAGCAATGTATTTCTGATTTTCTGTGTTTCTGCTCGAACTTGGACTAAACATTTTTTTTTGCCACCCCCCCCCCCCCCCCCCAATTTTCCACAAAGTGAAGGTGGAGAAATTACTAACTTTTTCTAAGATTTGGAAGTGGCTGTAGTGACAGAGATCATATAAACAGCTAGAGACACAGAAAGCTAATATATAATATCAGTTTTCAGAATAAAATGAGGGAATTTACATATAACATCTAGCCTTTTCTCAGGGCTCTTTCTGAATGCTGTCTTTGAATGTCACTTTGTCATAATGCAGGGTTAAAGAAAAAGAATATCTGTTTGAACTTGGAAAAGGACAGAAGTTGTTTTTTTTTTTTTAATATGGGCCACCAAAAGACACTAGAAAATAAAATTCTTGAGCTATTGTCAGCTGAAGCAAAGTGCTGGATCAGTTAAATAACCTGAAAAATTTACATTTTATTTGCAGAAGTTCCTCTAGCATCCAAGCTATGCAGTAATCTCCTCAGATTCTTATGTAGGTTTCACAAAAATTCCATTGACAGTGTTCTCCCCAGACAGCCTTTGACAAGGTCAACAGAAGTTGACCGACAGCAGATTGAAAACAAACTGAATCAGGTATTTCTCCACACAGCAAGAAATTTAAACTCTGCAGCTTGTAGTTAGAAGATGATATGGATTCCAGGAGTTTACATGGCTTCAAAAATGCAACTGTGAAAGAAAATCTCACTCAGAGCTATTAAAATCTGACTTCAGAACTGATTCCACTTGCTTTATGTGTGGTCTAGAAGAAGATCTAAGACTTTCTTTCTTGAGCACTCAGTGGAGGATTCCTTGTTATAGGAGTATTTCCTATTTTTAGGCTGTGCTTTAAGAGGTATAAACTAGAAATCTGCATTATTTACTGCTCTATACTGTCAGCAGACTTGGTAGGAATTGATGCCAAGACAGCATGCTCTCTTAAGCTCCATGGAGCAATTGTTCTTTTCATTTTAAGACCAGTAACAGTTGTTTGGCCTCTCCATGGTGGGTCTCTGGAAGATCACTCCCAAGTTTTGGAGGTGGTGGTAAACCAGGGGCTTCCAGAAGCTCCTCTGCCATGAGGTTTGTTGCAAATGACCTGCACAGGGTAGTTAAGGGCATATTTCCTTAATTCTTCACAGGTCCAGTGTTCAGTAAGTGATATTTATACAAACATTAAGAACTAAAAAAAACCCCAAAAATGGTGTTGAACAAATATTTATGCTATCAGATGAAATCTTGGACTTCCCAAATTGAAGGAATTTACGAGTGCTGAGTTTTAAAAAACAAGATTAGAAGAACACTGCGGTTGCTGTGTTTCCTATAAAACAATTACATTCCTAAAATAGGTATATCCTCTCTCTTGTTCACGCTTCTCTTGTTGCTGTTGAAGGACACGGGGATTTGCTTTAGCACCTGCCTTTCATGCATGGCTTGCAGCCCCAGCTAGCTGAACAAACCAGCCTGCTGTCCAAGAATTTTGCTTACTCCTCATTTCCTTCTTCAAATTTAATTAGATCCAAAGAGCCTGAAGCTTGGAAACAAAAACAGCAGCTTGTTTTGAGAAGGAGTAGAACATTTGCCCCCTCTCTGCTTTATCCTGCGCCCGGGTTTCCCCTCGGCCAGGGCTGGCAGTGAAACTATCAGTGGCCATCCTCAGGCAGCCCTTTGGCTGGCACTGCCCTGCTGGCTGTGGCACACAGGTTCTCTTGGTGCCACCTGCACACGTGCTGCAAGAACTGCCCGGGCTGGGGCTCAGCCTTGGAGGGCTGCCTTGCAATGAGACTTGAGTTTCCCTCTCCCAACCAACTGCATTTGCCTCCAGCTGTGAGGTTTGGGGTTTAGTTCTTGCTGAGTTCAAGGGAGGTGGAGGGGAAAGGTGCTTTTACAGCACTTTTGTGCCTCTCCATGTTTTAGGTTGGCTGGGGTCTTGCCTAGATCTTGATTTAAACATGATTCCTAGGTTTCCTCTAATTTATATGTTTTTCCAAGGGGTTATCAGAGAGGCAGGAGCCACTGCACTCCTGAGCATTTGCAACTTCCTGGGATGCCACTGTATCCTGAAACTGAGTGTGCATTGAGGCTGGGAAGCAGGAGGGGCATACGTACCACCTGGCTTTGCTGCTTACACAAATTTTCATGGCTATTGATGTTCCTTGATATCTCCTTCATTCTGACTTTTGAGTATCGTGTGTTGAGAATGAAACTCTCACAGTTGACTTCTGCCTCCTTTCCTGCCCCTGTTTTGTTCTTTTCCCGTGTCATGGGACACAAGTAAACTAGAAATGTTGTGGTCAGATGTGCTAAGTGGCTGCTCTGTGCTCAGAGGAGCTCTCCTGGATGTACAGCTTAGCATCTCTCTCTTTAAGGGGCTGCCCAGCTTCTTCCTGTCCAATCTCATAGCCCCATCTTGAGGTCTCACACTTTGGGATGGAAAAAAAGAGTGATGATATGCTGAAAAGATAAGCAGGTATCTGGAATGGTGATGGGCATTTATTTTGCTAGAGATGTCTTGCATTTGTCCCAAAGTCTCCAAAAACCATTCTGTTTTCCCATGGAGGAAAGTCAATGCTTGTAGCTGTTTGCATTATCATGCAATAGAATATCCCGAGTTGGAAGGGACCCATAAGAATAATTGAGTCCAACTCTAGGAGGACATTGATTAGATGAAAGGACTGGCTGCTTTGTGCTGCTCATTAGAGAGTACAGATGGACACCTGTCTGGTTTCCTTGGCAAGGAGATAGCAATGTTTTCTGTGACACCCCCTTATGTGCACTACCAAAGCAGGCTAAATCTGTACAAGGAGGCACATAGACATCTTTGAAAAATTCTCCTTGTTTTCCATGACCATATGGAAACTGTCAGCCAGAGCAAAATCCGAGTCCATAACTACTTATGGTGTTGAAACGTCTTCTCTTTATTCCATGTGTTTTACTCTGTACCAGGAAGGCCCACCACCAGCTTAGAATAATTTTAGCACCATTTGTATCATTTTAAGAGAACAGCCAGTTTTTCAGTTGTCCTTTTTATATTTTTTTTTCCTCTGAAAGATAGGATCCAGGTATCAGCTAAGTGTGAATGTCTTTAGAAACTGAGTGTTGCTGAAGTAACTTACATGGGTTTTCATACTACAAATATTGCTTTTGGCAGATGAAGATATTTCCAAAGCAGCCTCAGAGCATAACTGCAGAGTTGCTGTCTCTAGAAGCCACACTGATCCTGAGAACAAAACTGCTCCTGAAGACCAGCTTTGGGAATCAGAAACCTCTTGACAAATCATTCCTCTTGCCTCTTGAGTGGCTTTTGCTGCCTGCTACCAGCAGAGAGCTTTTGAACATCCCCTGATTGAACCTCTGAGGCAGTATAGAGAGACATATGCATCAGATTTGGGTTTCCAAACTACTGATATTCGCATTTAACCAAAACAGGCTTAATTCAATCTTGAAAAATGAACACAGTGCAAGATTTTTTGCTTGTGAGGTAATGTCTTTTCCAAGGTTGCAGTCAGTGTGCGGACCATTGAACGCTAACGCGTCCTGCCACAGCAGCGGGCTGAGCGTCTGTGCCAGGTGCCGTACGGTATCCATCCTCTCAACTTTCCTCATCCCCACCCTGAGTTATGCTTCTCCCTGTCCAGATGTGGGATAGGAGTGCCTGGAAGGGAAGAGGTGGTGAGCAGAATGGATCCTGCTCTCTGCTGGCTGCAGCCAAAGTAAACAAAGCAGAGTAATTGCCACCGCAGGCATTTTACAGTAGATCTGCCTTTTTATTGATGTCCTTATTAAACTGCTATGAGTGTTGTAGGCTGCTGTTGGAGATGAAATCCCCCCTTCCCCCAGCTCCTCAGTTGCTGTCTGTCACTAAGTGCTATTAAGTTTATCATCTAGCAAAATCAGACAGTGCAGGAAGCGGTCTGAATGTTAATGTTAACCTATAATAGGTTTTAAATCGCTATAAAGAAAAATTAGGCTGCAGTGGGACAGGAAGGCTAGTTTACCTTAACATAAAATAAAGGAGGACATGTTGACCTGATTTACTTAAATGTAGCTATTATGCGCTCTTTAGGGAGGAAACTGGTGTACCAAAGCTTATACAGACAGGAAAATTGTTCTTTACCTTACGCTGTACAAATGACTTAAAGGCTCTTGCTTTAATTAACAAGTAAACCCATAGGTGCTGCATGTATATATTAATGCAGATGTCATCCTGGCTACTTTTTACATTAACTCCTCCTAGAATAACCACGGAGATGTGAAAAAGACTGTTTTGAAATGTGCTACATCTTCTTTGGCTTTGAGTGTGGCGCTTTTTTGCGACAAGTCCAATATGAGTTATATCCACAGTGGAAATGTAAGGGTAATAAAAATGGATCATCTGTCATTTGGGATTTCCCAACTGTCTGGACTAGCCTAAAATTCTTACAAAAGTGTGTGGAAAAGTCATGCAAGAAGAGCCCAGCTCCCTTTCTCCAGCTCTCTCCATGTTGGCTTCCAAGCTCCTCAGAGCCAGCAGCTCCCAACATGCTCTTCATGCCAGTATTTGAAATGCATCCCCATCAAAAAGAGGGGTGGGTCCCTTCATGTGCAGGGAGACAGAACCAAACTCTGTGTGCAAGTCAGGAACAGGTCACAGGTAGCTGAGGAGAGCCCAGTGCTGAAGGAAAATTGTTTTTCCAGAAGTGCTGTGAAGTTTTGGAAGAGGTCATGTCATGGTTTAGGGATATGTCTGCTCAGAATCATCATAAGGTGAAGCTGCAATGTGTGAAAGGCATTGTTGGAGGCTGTGAGCTCCAAGTGCCTCACTTTGCTCCTTGGGGAGATCTGAATTGGGATTCAGGATGTAAGCTCTTAAATCTGAGGGCATTGAGGCTGGGTTTGGATGTTTGCTTTGGTTGTGGTCTGCCTGAAAAAAAAAGCAGAATTTTAACTGCTCTTTTTCTACTTTTGGGAAACCAAAACCCTCTAGATATAAAAGTTTAAGCACAGTTATAATATATATATGTTTTAATTATTAAGCAGTTGAGCAATGAGTCATACTAACCAGTTCTAGCTCATTCTTTTGCCAGCTCTGAGAGTCCAGTTAATTGATTCATTTATTCTTTAAAATAACTCAGAGCTGTTCCATGATACATCAGGCATATTGCTTGGGTGAGCCTCCTTAAAGGAAAATCAGAGTACTACCTACAGTCTCAAATGAAGCTTCTGAACCAATTTCAAGTATTCGGGATTGTGTTTTTCCTTAAAGATCAAGATTTTCACTCCTTATTGACCCTATCAGCATCATTCTTTGCTGGCAGCATCTGGCATCACACACACCACCACAAACCTTCCCTCTTAGTAACACGGTGCAAAATTCAGTGCTTGTGTGCCTGGGTGAAAGTCAGGATGGGTGGTAAAAGGAAGCTGAACTCCTTATAATCCAAGGAGGATTGGACTGTCCCTACTGGCCTGTGCAATAGGTGTAATGCCCTCAGATTTTGTGTTCAGTCACAGTACCCCATAGAGGGATACGGCAAATTGCTGAAGCCATTCCTCCCAGAAGCTGCACAGAATGACAGAATATCCAGAGTTGGAAGGGACCCAGAGGGTTCATCTAGTGCAGCTCCTGGCCCTGTGCAGGACACCCCAAGAATCCCACCATGTGCCTGGGAGCATTGTCCAAGCATTCCTTAAGATCTGTCAGGTTGGTGACCACTGCCCTGGGGATCCTGTTCATGCCCAGCCACACTCTGGGGGAAGAACCTTTTTAAAATATCCACCCTAAACTTGCCCTGACACAACTTCAAGCCACTTCCTCAGCATGGTTTTCTTCCCGTGCGTTCTTGAGAGATTCAGATTAAGGATTAGACTCTAATTTATACTCTTAACTGAAATAAGGATTATGCAAAAATTGAACATGGCCACTTCCAGTTTTGTCTGACTTCTGAATTAGAAGATATTAAAAGATTTTTGTGATTCTTTCTAGGCTTTCTGAATCTTCCCAATGCTGTTTTTAGTACTGTTCCCTCTGAGTTTTATATGAATGCTCATGCATAAACACACAAAGAGCAAAACCTACTGTCAGGCTGCACTGAGAAAGACATATTTACTGTTGGATTGCAGTTTAAAATGTTTATTTGCTCTGTAACCCTTAAACAGTGGGACCAGCCTTGCAGTCGGGTTGCTTTGTGAATGATGGCATACCATTACCTCTTGCTTTGTAAGCTTTAAAATGTTGGGATTTTTTCCAAGTGCCAGCAAAAAGAAAGCAAAAAACTGAAATAGAAATGAACCAAAATGGGACTAAAGAGAGTGGTATTTATTCAAAATGAGCCCTCTTGGTATTAAGAAACCTAAATTTCTTTAATTCAACTTAAAATGTTGGGAAATAATTACTTCAAGTTGTAGATTATGTACTGTTAATTACTCATTAAGTGGTTCTTAGAGCAATGCCCATTTTTGTGATGGAGAATGGTTATAGGTTGGGAGAATCCCACCCAGCCCCTCAGTGGGGCTGCTCCAAGTGTTAATAAAGCCTGGGAAATAGCAGGAGGAAATAAAGGGAGTTTGTGTGACAGAAAGAAAAGTGGATGGGCAGAATGAGATTTGACCTGAATTCCCACATATGTGGTCTGCAGTTAATGTAGTTTTGAAAAAATACAACCGTGCCTGATAATAGGTGAAATTCTGTTTTATTTTCCTTTGCAATGGATTCAGGGAAAAGCCAAATTCCTCTGTTTATGCATCTGTATAACAATAACAGGAACTTTTGCATATTTCATGTATCCAGTAGGAAAAAAAAAAGCAGTAATAAAATGAACAATTATAAAATACTCAAGCAAGAAACATCATTAGTTCTCAGTTACTTTCCTTGCCAGGTCTTTCAGGAACGTACAAAATGTTTGTTTTAACTGAAATAAACAAATTAGAGTGTATAAATCAATTAGTTATAGGTCTTCTTCATTCCAAGAGCCCATTTCCATTCTGAAATAAATTTAAATAACAGATCTGTTCATACTTTTGGTCACTAACAATTTTACATGCCAGCTGCTTGCTTGTGATAATTAGAAGTGGAAATAACTTTCTGAATACCATCTCTGTGTGCAAGTGAGAATTAATGAACTTTTTTTCATTCTTCAGTTTATCAGTTTGCATTACTGTATTTGATTTAAATTTCTTGAAGTTACACTTGAGCAAGCAATCCACCAACTCATGAAATACTGTTAGAACCAAAATGAAACAACCTGAAGTATCTTAAAGTTCATTTTGCAGTTTCTTCTAGAAGCTGGAAAGGATGAAACAAAGTCCTATGTTTTTTTCAATTTTTAAATGTTTAGGAATTCGCCTTCTTTGTGAGACTTAAATAGACGTTGATGTGATAGAAAACCTTGCTACTTAGTTTAATAAGATTAGTTGATAAGATGCAAATTATTTTTACAGTTTAAATAGAATTCTAACTTTCTTGTGAAAGTAGGGAAAATGGGGAATTTAAAATAGGGAAAGTAGGGAATTTAAATAGAATTCCAACTTTCTTGTGAACTGTAGGGAAAATGCTTGGTTGGAATTGTTAATTTTACTGCAGCAGTAAAATTGAAATTAGATAGCTCTTCAGGACAATTGAAAATTTTTGTTATTTTGGTAGATAATTTGAAATTTTAAGAAAGAATGAGATTTTGAAGGAGCAAAAAGAAAATGCAGATGTCTTCAGCTAATAGCTGTAGCACAGGCCAGACATTTAATTGGCAAAAGTCTGTTTTCAAAAGTTAGCAATTTTCTAAAATGCTATATCCACTGTGATGGATTTAGGATAGAATATGAAAGGCTTCCTGGATCCAGCATACCTCCAGCTGCAGACATTCTTCAAGTTTGCAGGGAGGTCCTTGCCCTCCAAAATTCCATGGAGAACTGAGCATGTCGTAGCCCCTTCCAGAAAAATACTGTTTGAGGAGATGAAATTGGTGATAAACTTTATGATTTTAGTACATGCTGTCTTCTCCTAAGGGGATAGAGGGTAGAGCAAGCATTAAAAGGGAAAAAGAATTTGGGTGTGCTGCTGAAGCTGCTTCTGCCTTGCTCAGCCTCTGTGGCAGAAAATGTGCTTCCCCTTTCCACTGCTAAGACTTCCCTTTTCTTTTCCCAAATTGTGGAATCTTGAATGTGGGGTGGAAAGTGAGATCAAATCAAGGAATAAATTAGGCTGGGAGGGGAAGCTGGCTGCTCCAAGGCAGTCACAGCAGAGCTTTCTTCATTGTAAATGCAACTTGGGAGTCAGCTGACATTGCTGGGGCTTTTCCCAAGCAATCCTTGAATAGCTCCAAGGATGGAGATCCCATAGCAAAGCCGCTTGTTCCAGGGTGTGACCAACCTTTCTGTAAGAGCTGGTTTTTTTCCTGCCCAATCCCTAATCGTAATTTTCCCTTTATCTCTTGTGCTGATTGTGCTCTTGTCCCCTGAGAGGAGTTTATCCCTGTTTCCTCATGCCTGGGGCACTCCCTTGGCTGCTGTGTGACTGTGCTTGCAGTGCATCCCCTTCTGCCTGCCTTGGAAAGGATGCTGAAGGTTTAGGGAGCTGTGTCTCCCTAAACTCCCTAAATTGTCTGCACAGTGTTTCAAACATCTGCAGTGCTTCACAAGGGCAGGTTATTTAGCTGCTGTGCTGGTTGCCTTGCTGTGGAAATTTGATATTGCCCTTGAACAGTTAAAAGAATTCCTAGGCTGAGGTGAGATGGGAAGGAAGGTAAGACACCTTCCTGTGTGCAATGGATTGCATCAGCATTGTGTACATTGCTGCTCTGTAAATTATTTTACACCTTCATCCCAAATCTGAGATACCTCCCAAGCTGCTGCTGATTTTTTTCCAGTTCTTCAGAACCTTGTTGCTTAATATGCCCAAGTTGTAAAAAAAAAAAAGGCTGTAAAATGCAGGCTTAATAAAGAATTGCATAAATAAGGAGTAGTGAAAGGTGACTGAAACTTGATATTCAGGCTAGACGCTGGAAAAGATGCTGGAATTCAGTTTGGTAATGAGTTTGTGAACTGAGATTAGCAAAATCATTTCCCAGACACTCTGGGAAAGCAAACCCATTTAGCCATTAGAGTGTTATGGCTGCTGAAATAAAAACACGGACCTCGGTGACTGGAAAAACAACTTTTTTGTGGCTAATGATTTGAATGTTAGAGCTGGTCAGCATGCTTGGTCTATGTGAAAGGGTAGAATGTTAGTTTCTCATTGCCTCTGCATTGTTGACAAGTTAATTAAGCTGTAATGCCCTTCTCCTGTGATGGTAGCAGATATGAGAGCACTGAAAGCCTTTTGCCAGACCATAACAACTGAAACCAATAGTTACAATTACTGTATACAGGCTTTTTCCTGTGTCAGAACAGTATTTTGTGTGTATCAGAAGTTCAGTAGTGAATTCACCTCTTCAAGTTGTATTTGTATAAAAATATCCAAAATCATGAAAGTGACTGTGACTTGTTCAAAAGCCTTGAGCTTTTTTTTTTTTTTTTACTGCTACTGATTTGTGAAAAATCAGAATTTTCAGTGGTGGAGTAACTCTGATGTTTCAATATTGTTTTATTTTCAGGAACTGTAAAAAGAAATGATGACTATATTCTGATCTGCTAACTTGTTAATATGTTTGTTTTTGTTTTGCTTGCATACTGAGCAGAAGGAGTAAGACTGATGTTCCTCCAATTTGAATAGGTGGAACTTCAAATCTCTGAGACAGGGAAAAAAAAAGAAAAAGAAACAAAAAATCCCAATGAAACCTTTATTTCACAGGAGGAATCTTAACCCTCCTATCCTCATCAGCTCGGAATCTGGGAGGCTCTTTGAGCATGGTTATACCCAGGCCTTGTGCATTTCTGCCTCTGAAGTGTATGGAGGACTTAACACAGGTGTTCAGCACCCCTGGGTCCTGGTTTAGGACACATTTTGAAGTCCTTCTTAATAGAAAAGTAAAGCTGGCTGGTATGGTTTCTTTTATGTCAGCATGAAAAGATGTTGGACATGATTTCTATATTAATCTGTAGTTAAGAGATTGGGTTTTTCTTATTAGCAGTTGGAGTCTGTGATCTGGCCGTGCCTCCCATTGAAGAATTAAAGGTGTGTTATGACTCCTCTCCATTTCCCTTTTGCAGGAATTTCTTGATACATGATACTGTGTGTTCCTCTTTAGTCCCTTCGTGTTTTAGTTCCTTACATTCTTTGATTTATGAACAGGAGCAATCAAAATGCACATTCCTTCATTTTGCACAAGCATAGGCAGCACCTATAATATGGCTTTCTGATAGGGCTGCATTAAACATCTTGATTTTGCTTCTTGAGGATTTGATTCTAAAATGAACGTCTGGGTTTGAAAATGTGTGATGGGCAGCCAAAAAAATCTGTTTTGCTGTCTGGATAAAATAATTCAAACCTGAAATATCACAGTTGAAATAGTGAACTTGTGTCTTCTCACTATCTGGAGAGTCAAATCCTGGCTTTAGTCAAAAAGAAAATTAATTTGCTCTTTTGACAAATGTGTCACATAATTTGATATGATTACCCAGTTTTTCTCAGTAGAAGCCTTGCAGTGGAACTCTTCACCTTTAGGGCTAAAATTAGGGTGGATTGATATCTATTGGCAGATTTTTAAGGTATGTCAGTTATCCCATCCTTACTATTTCTGGCTTCAGAACAGATAGATTTTTTTTTTTCCTGTCAAATGTAAAAGAAACTTAAATACAGTGCTGAAGTCACTGGGTCTGTGCCAGCCTGAGAGAAGCTGAAGACCTGGCATAGATTTTACATAGAAATATAAGAAATACACAAGAAGGCAGGACTTGTATTCCTAAATATATGCTGGAATGAGAGCTCAAGGCCCAAATTTCTGTTAAGACCATCTACCAAAAGTACCAGAATACAATAATTTTTTTAACCAAAATCATCCACTGCAATCAGTGAAGTTTTGTATTGTTCAAGAAACACAGGAGCAAAGATGTTTTATTTTCTGTTCTCTTATAAGACATTTCATCAAGATAAATGACATCTCTTCAAGATAAATGTCCTGAAAGAGGAGCAGAGCTTCTAGGAGCAAACCCTATCTGTAAATATATATTAAATAAGCTGGCATGTGGAAAGAACTATGCCTCTGAGACATGCTGCAGACGTTCACAAGTGTGTAAAACATTTTCAGCTTGTGCACAGATAGACATGATTTGTAAATGCTGAGGTACTGAAATAACAGAATTTTCATTATAGACAGTTTTATCGCATCCCTTTACATAAAATTGCAAAAAACAAGTGCTAATGTTGAAACTGGCTATTAACCAAAATGTGTGCTGTCAAATTAAATGTTCCCATCTGAGATGATAAATGGAGGCTACATGGCTGTAAGCTGTGGCTTATGAAAAATAATTCTTTAACATCTGGCTCAAACATCTGGTTTTCTAATTGATGCTCTAAAGCAAACGGAATATGTATTTTAAGGGTTTGTTTTTAATTAGTGCTCAGCAGCCTGTATTTCTGCATTGTGTAGCTATCACACACCCACAAAAGGCTGAAAAAAATCCCTTCAATTCATACCAATGCTTGAAGATATAAAACTCTTTAAATGCTAATGCTTTACCATTTAACTCTGAACAGCACCAAACTCATCTAGGGAGAAACAGGAGTGGGTGGTTTTAGCAGTTGTTCAGTGCCCTCCCAAAAAACACTTGAGGGAATGTTCTTTTTCTGCTCAGGATTAAATAAAAATGGGCCTAATGATTACCAATTGTTACTGTAACCATTTTATTTTTCTGTGCTTTAGTTAAAAACAACAAGGAAACTCGTGTCAGAATGTTGTCCAGATCCCTTAGCAGTAAAATTCTCCCATTTTTGGGTTTTTTTTTTTTCTGTCTTTCTACTGCCAGTGACTCTAAAATTGTGAGCTGCTTTAAAGATCCAAAATGGTCTTGCATCTTGACAGCACTTGCATGCAGGAATACCTTTTCTCTGGTTAGTTATTGCTGCATCTGAAGGTAATTGGCAGAATAAAAATAGATATAATTTATACATGATGTGCATCACTTCCACGTGTGTTCTGTACAGGACACACCTAATTTACCTGTTTGTTTGTCATTTGATTGCAAATGAGGGCTTAGAAGAAGTTGAAGTTGTGTTACTGTGTTCAGTCTGATGAGGTGGTGATGTTTAAAACAGACATTTTATTGCTGGGTCAGTATGGGATCAATGAAAAGTCCACATTCCTTATCAATATTGACATCCTTTAAATAACCACTTTTCTCCTTTTAACCAGTGCTTTGCAAACTTTCAGTGACTAGGTTTTTATACAGCTCAGGCTCAGCCTGTGCTATAAATTTTACTAGTTTTGGGTCTATTAAGTGGAAACTGGGAAGTCCTCCCTGCCATTCCAAAGATCTTGTTGCCAGCAAAACTCCTTGGGTAGCTGCACCTCAGCAGTGAAATAAGTCCTGTTGCTACCTTTGTTTACATCTTTATGGCTGCTGTAGCTACTCCACAAGGGAATCTCCTGGCATGGATTTGTTGGCTGACTCATTCTGTACCGTTGATCCACCTCAGCCCATCCTGTTTCCAGCCATAAAAATGGCCACAAGCTCAATGTGTGTTAAAACTGCCATGGTAACTCACATAGACAGACATGAGAATTAGAGATTAGAAAGCTTCTGTCTCTTCCTCTTTAAATTCCTCCTCTTTGAATGTTTATTTGATCATGTATTGAAAAGCTTAGTTTTTTTAAAAAAAAAACCTCTGGGTTCCCAGTTATACTGAGATTTATCTCATAAAAGTCCACATGGCTGCTAGTTGTGGATTTATGGGGAGTAGCTTGATGCTGAGGAAGACCAGTAAGTAGAGTAAAAAAATGAGATGGACAGGACAAAGATGAGGATTTGATTTCAGTGTAGCTGTTCAGTGTTTTTTTTTCCTGATAAGTCCTTCCCCAGCTCCCCAAACCAACCCAACAAATCTGCAAGGTTCTCATGATTTTCACCAAATGTTGTGTTTCTCCTAAGAATGATTTATATCCTTTGAGTTTTCCAATGATTATGCTTTCCACTTGTTGACTTTTATATTTTTGGCTTCTTCAGTGCACCTAAAAGCAGGGCTGGAAAAAAGGGGATGGTTTCAGAGAGTTTAGCAAGGAAAGTGCTCTGTTGTGCTGCCAGCAGCTCTGAATAGTAGATATTGTTTCCCAGCTGTATGAAATATATACATTTTATTTTACAGTACACAAAGAGAAATTTTTCATAGCTTTGCAGACAGACCAATTAAATGCAGCTCAGACTTGCTGGGTCAAGGACTGAGGTTACATGTTACTGTCAAAGTCTTACTGGGATTGACAAAAGCACTTCCTGAAGTTTTCTTTCTACTAAGGAAAGAAAACCCTTCCCTGAACCAATTGCAGTTGATTTTCTTTGCATTTATCACGGTGGTTACTTTGGGTGACCTTTTAAATATCCTTCAAAACACAGAAGCTGTCTCAAGGCAGAACTGGGTATTGCAAGGTGAAGGGGAAGAAGTCCTTTAGTAGGTAATTCTATTACAACTTGCCTACAGGCAACTAGTTATTAATCCTCTTTTCTTAGGGATGATTGGAGAATGTAGAATAGAAAGTTCCTCACCTTTTTTCCCCCACCCCGGGGAGTGTGTGCTTTGTTTTGTTTTGTAAAAATTCAGTGAAAAGATGTCCTTATTCTACGTGGATTGTTTCTGAAAGATCAGCATTGCTAGGATTATTGCAGAACACGCGCTTTTTAAATGATTCTGTTTTGTGGATATATCACAGACCATCCTAGGTATCAGAGTCTTTCCAGTAAATTTTATCAATAAACTTCTTAAAGAGGAATCAGGCTGTCATCAAACTAACAGTGCAGCCTCTTTCAGTGGAGTGTTGCCTCCAGTTGCAGGGGTACAGTTTAATGACCACTGATTGGTTGTTTTCACTGCTGTGAAGAGAGAGACTAAAGAAAAAAGGTCTGTTTTACCTGATAAAGTGATTACAAATTTCAAAATTTGAAATACTAACTTAAATAAGTACACTAGGTGAAGTACGTGCTGCAGGAAGAGCTGCATTTCAGGTGCATGGTAAGGTATTTCTAATCGCCATCTGCTCATCTCCAGATTTTGGTCATGATTTCTGTTCTCTCTGTATTGTAAAATCTCTTTTTTCCCCAGTCTGATTTTCAATCCAAAGTGTAGCTGACTATCAGTTTTGGGGAGTCTCATTTGCTTACAGCTCATGGAAACACAGCCAATGCAAAAGGAAATATCAATTATTCTGGTAATAATCTGACCTTCCTACCTCCTTGTTTAATCCTGTAGACCATATGTGCAGCCCTCTTTTAAGTCCATCCAAGAATATTTCAGAGGAAGAGTAAAGGAGGTCATAAAGTGTCACACAAGACCTTGACTTCAAAATTATTTTCAAATAAACTAGTTCAGAATACAATGATAACCATGATAGGTTTCATCTGCCTACAGCAGGCTCTAGAACAGAGGAAAAAATAGCTGAAGCTTTTTTGGTGTATTTTAAAACTAAAACCCCTGACTTAGCCTGTTAGCTCAGTTGAGTGTGTTTGGATAATAATTATTCTGCTTTTAGAATTGTTTTAGGTTGACAACTACAGTCTATTATTTATTGCTTTCATTAAATATAGAAAGTTTCTTTTACTATTGTAGTGAATAATTTGTTTAACATTCAATCTTATTTCCTCTTGGGGTAATATGCAGGAAAAGTTCTCTGCAACCAGGCAGTGATCCTACATCTCCTAAATCTAAATTTTTCCACTTAGATTGCAAAAGGATAATTTTATCCATCCTAAAATATGGCTGTTTTTTTCTTTTATCTTGCTCTTACAAATGCCTATTTTACCCAAAGTGAAGAACTGGTATCATCATACATGCAATAGTCCTTTTGGAGGTGTTTTATATACAAATCCTAATTTTATAAGGATAAAGTATTTTTGCTTTATGTTTGAATTTCAATGAGATGTGATTTTCTGTATCAAATACAATTTAAAATCATGTGTTGAATCTTTAATAGTATCTGATAGAATTAAAGGAATATGGGGGGTAAGCAAGCAGAGAATGATAGCAAGAGGTTGGCCTGGTGTAGCTGGTTTCTGATTTTAGTTCCTCCATTCCTTTCTGTCATTTTTCCACTATACCAGTGAAGAAAGGAAAAAACAATCCAAAGAGAATAAGATCTTAAAAAAAAAAAAAACATGAAGGAAAAAGAAAAAAAATAAAATAACTTGTCTCCCAAAAATATTTGTTTCTGAAATAAGATGAAACATCTGAAAATGCTTCAACAACCTGTATGGGATCATGCTATCTGGATAATATAATTACCTTGACTGTTGCTGATGCAGTCTTCATTCAGATAAAAATACAGTTTTTTCTAGAGATTTGACTGGCTAGATTAGGTTTGACCTAAATAATGGCACAAGGCCAACTATTGCTGTGTGAACTTTAGTTTTAAAAATGACATGCTCCAGGAAATGTGGAAAAATAAGGAAAAAGGAACTTGTAGTAAAGGCACTATGGAGTCCATACAAGAGTACGACTCTGCAGGAAAGAAGGAACTGATCTGGAAGATTTAGAAGCAGAGAATGGAAAGGGACCATCAAGAAAAATTAGATGATAACTGGTGCTCAGCAAAAAAAAAAAAAAAATTATTCTCTGAATTTGTAAAAATGTGCCTGTATCTATATTTGGATGATGTCAAGATAGAAGCTTGTGTAATTAAATTTGTTTTAATTAAAAAATCAAAATACAGCATAAGCTTTAAACTTTAAACTCCCAAATTTGGGAAAACTTGTGAGGCTTTTTGCCTGTGTGGATGTTCTGTAGGTATATTTTTACCTCTATTTCTATGTGTGTTTTTGGTGTGTTTTTGCCCTGGTGATTTTCACAGCATCAAGAGGAGAGCGTGCTCCCAGGAACATTTGATGCTATGGCTGCTTGAGTCCATATGGAAAAAAGATGGAAAAAAGAAACTGGAACTAAGGCTCAGTAGTTTGCCTGGCCTCTCCTGTATCTGTTTGCCACAGGGAGGCACCCTTCTCTTCAGGTTGTGCCTTCTCTGCTGCTCTCCAAAATATTTATCTTCATGCTCCCTTGGTGCTCTAAAATCCACCCAGTTTGTATCTTTATCAGTCACAGGCATATTCATTTTGCAATGAGAGACTGAGTTAAAATGCTGATATCCTTATAGAGATACACTTTTCTTTTAGCATCTCTGAAATCAGCAATCCCTCTCCCTCCAAAAAAAACCCCAAAACCCCAGCAGTGTCGCCAAGAAAAAACTGTGTGCCATCATGAAGGGAAAAGTCTGTGTATGCTGGATGAAAATCACAGCTGATTACTTAGGCTTAAATTTAACATTCTATATGCGAATAAAAAATTGCTCAAGTACAGAGAATGGGGTTTTTTTCTATAGTTTTGGTGTTTATAGTCTAGGTTGTGAATATATTCATAAGTATTAAAACAATTTTTAAAATTTCTTTTTTTTTTTGAAGTGCATACTCAAATCGATTATAGGGAACTTAATTTGTAGTTTGAAATATTGAGAGTTGTTAGAGACTCACTTAAATTTCTTTTTTTTTTTTTAATTCTTTCTTCTTCAAAGGTATTGTGAGAAAATATTCTAATTTCTGTCTCCTAATCCATGTATCCTAATGCATTAGAAGTTATGCAGTTTGCAGTTCAATTTACAATATAATACTTATATTGTGTAAGGAGCTTGTTCTAGAGGTAATTTCATCAGCTATTGTTCAGTCTTTTGTATTGCTTTAATGAAAAAAAAATAGGCTGAGATTCATTATGATGTTAGCTTTTTATTGTTGCATTTTAAGTTCTATTGTTTTTCCTCTCCTGAGGAAAAAAAAATAATTTTGGTTGCAAAGCTCTGTGAGGAGATTGAAGTAGTGCACTCTGATGGGAAACTGTAGGACTCTTACTTTTTATTACATTTAAAAATGCAAGTTATATACTTGGAGTAGTATCACTATATGCTTTCAAAATCCAGTACCCAAAACTATCACAGAAGTCACTGCAGGGCTGAGTGTGGAAGTAGGAGCATGGATGGGAAACATCCTTGTCAGTTTTGGGATTATTTTAGCACAAGCTAAATTGAGGGAACCTCATGATATGTAAGTAATGAGAAAAATCCTTGTTTTTTACTAACATCAGTATGCTGCAGTGACAATTGAAGATGATGTTAATCCTGTGAGGTGGCAAATTAAGTATTTGGAAAATAAGCTATAAAGTGTCATCACAGAATTAAGGTTGATGTTGGCTTTTTAAGACCAGCCCCGTGTGATCCATTGCTTATTTCTTTTTTTCATTGACATCTTAATTGGAGAAATAGATGGTTTCAAAGTCATGAAATATTTATGGTGTGTATAAAAGGAGTCATGATCACACTCAGCTGAAACTTCCCAGCAGAAAGCTCTCCTCTTCCCTCATTTTCCTAGAATATAGTGGAATTTTCACTAATGAAACTGTTAGACTTGAATGGATGATTCTGGAGCCCTGAAAGTTTGGCTCATTTTTAGAGGGTGTCATTAATAAGTTTTAATACATCCTTGTAATTTCTACCTTTCAGCAACAGGCCCTTGAAAAACACAAATTAAATCATATGTGGCTGGAGCAAAGATGAATATTTTCAAATTAAAAATGCAAAAGTGAATTTTCATATTTGGAACCACAGCAGTCTGCACTCAGGCAACAGTGGGTTTTTAGGGTTTTCAATGACAGGGATTCCCTGTCAGTGGGAGCTGTAGGTAAGCCAGCTTTTCAGAACCCACAGAGTGGATATTCATGAGATGTCAGAATTCACAACTGGGACCAGATTTTCTGAACAGCTCAGCTCTTGTTTAGGTGTCTATATACATTGCTGGGTTTCCAAGAGTTTAGTATGTTGAGGGTGAGAGTGTGTTGAGTATGGTGAGAGCTTCCAGCTGCAGATCATTTCTGGAAATCTGACCTTATTTCAGTGTCCAAATATGTTCTACTTGGTTCAAAAACTCTGGCTTCATGCATCTATATATAGATGATATGGGAGATAATAGTTTTTTAAATGACTCTCACTTTCCCTAAGGAGTTATTAAAAACTACTTTATTTTAGAATTAAAAGTAGAATTTGGACCTTCTGGTGCCATATTCTAACAGTGATAACGCACTGTCTGCAAAGAGCCAAAATCAGAGCCAAAATCATTCAGCAGAAGGTCCTGCACCTGGGAGAGTTGCAAGGCCATGGCTGATGGCCTCCAGAGGTTTTTCCAAGTCTCCTGGAGAATTCTCACCTCAGGGAAGCAGGTTTTCTGTTCTCACAGTGACACTGAATGGGAAAGGGAGGATCAAAAAGCAGATTGTAATGGAAAACACCCACTGGAGACTACCGAGAAGTAGTTCACAAAGATGTGATCTACAGAGCAGAGCACCGTGGGGTTACATGGTGAGGCAGATGCTGGGGCTTGCAGGACAGGTGAAGTTTGACATCAGGTTGCAGCCCTTTGAAATACCCTGAGTATCTATAGTTTAACTGAATACCCCAGACTGTTCTTTTTTAGAAAGAAAACCAGTAGAATATCTTGTGTTTGATTTGACACCCTCCCTCCTTTTTTATTTTTGTTAATTTTCATCATGTTTTCATTTTTTCCCCTGCATGTCCAATGTTTTATATCCCCCTTGCTTTATTTCATTTATTTAATTTATTTAATTGTATAATTTCCATCTTGCTCTAAAACAAACTACAAAACTAATTTTATTTTCAGGAGTACCAAATACTTTTAATTAGAGAGGAAGTCTTAGAATTCAGTGCTCATTATTGTTCAGCCAGAAGAGACCCATTTTCAACAGAACTTATGCTGTTGCTGCCTGAATTTACAAAGCTGCAGTTCCCAGGCAAACCCCATGCTAAGTCCAGCATTGCCATAATTTAGAGCGGATTGCTGTTTTTCCTTTAAGATTATACAGTGACATCTAAGGGTAGAAGAAAATGTCAAGTGTAAAATGAAACAATCTTATTATGTGGTTGTAAGAAATGTCTGCAGCAGATCAAAATATTGAGGACTGGAGGAAGAGGAGGAAGAAAAAATGGAGTTCTGTGCGAAATTCTGCAGACAAAGACAATGAAATAGAAATGAGGAAATAATTTGAAATAGTGTGACAATGTTTAATCCCATGGTCTACTTCAGGCATCTCTCTAGTTTCCTTCCTAGGCTTCAGCTAGGAGAACTCCCCTGAGACCTACTTCTCAGCACTGTATTGCCCAAAACTGCTTTTGGATTCTCGATGAAGAGATGTTCTATAGTATCTGAAATTATGCAATAATCACTTTTCCTTTGCTGTTGAACTTGGAGGAGATTAGTAAAGGGGTGAACCAAATGTTTCAGTATCTCCCTGCTGATGTATTTGCACTTCTGCATTTGTAGGTTGGTCTTTGTGCACCAGCCTCTTGATTGAGTCAGTTGTTTTGGTTGACTCTCTGTAACAATGTTGATTTTTCACTACTAAAGCATCTAGGAATAAATAAGAGCAATGAAGGGCTTAGCAAAAAAAAACCCCAACAGCTCCTACAACTTCTTTGTTCTGTGAATTTTAGGTCAGCAGTCACAGATACCACAAGAGACCATCTGGGACTTGGCCATAGCTGCTTGTATTTAACATCTGTATCATATCTGGAGATGTCAATTGTCTCAGCTACAGTTCATTTTAAATACTACTGCCCCTCTCTGCACATCTGCCTTTGAGAAAATGGTCCTGGGTTCTCTACTACTGTATTTACTTGCTGTACTCTAGATTAAGTATCATTTATTGTTTCCAGCTCTTATTTTAAAGTTTTTCAGACTGACTCTGTCTTTGATTTCCTTCCAGAATACTTATTTGATTTCTTTCCCAGGTCACATGTGCAAGTGAATCACACCAAGCTCAGATATATATTTCTGTCATTTATTATTGGATGGTGTTCTGGAAGCCCCTGTTCTTTGATCACATCCAAAGAAATGTGAAAGAATACTTTATTGGTTGTAGTTTCAGGTCCTCAATTTTTTTCCCACAAGGATGGCATGTATTATCTATTTCAGTGTGTGATATGAGTACAGAGCTCTGACTGACACAGGGGTTAAAGGCTGGAATGTTCTGGAAGGTTGCTTAGTGTTCAATGTTACAATTGCAGTTTGTTTCATACTTTACAGATGAAGTTAAGAGAGTAATACTGAAGTGTTTTAACACTCACTCAGGAGACTTGTATCTCAGTTAGAACAGCCACAAGTTGTAATATTAAATGAAAAGAATGGAGTTCCTATGATGTGGGGAATACTTAAAAAAGAATAAATCTATGCCTGCTATAATATTTTTCTTCCTGTAATAATTAACTGGAAAAATTAGTCTGTTCTGTAACTTCAACAAAAAAGTTGCATTGGAATAAATACCCTCCTCCCCCACAATGTTTCCATTTTGTTTTGGGTACGGTAAGCAACAGGTTTTGCAGCTAGTAAAATATTTTCAAAATTTCAAGCATGGCTGGCTTGATTTTGATTTGGTTATGCTACCACATCTGCTTTGTCTTATCATCAGAGTAAATTCTTACTAACTAACTCTTAGAGTCTCTTAAATTATTGTGCAAATAGGGTGTGGCCCTCACCCAGAAAGGGGTGCAGACAAATCTTGCTCTGTGGGTTATCATTTTTCTTTTTCTTATTTTTTTTAGTAGTATCAAACTATTCTTTTTCTAACTCTCCTTAATAATTGCTTAGTTTTGCAAGCTGTGGGCATGTGCCAGAATAAATTCTGCTGTCATTCTTCAGTGGCGTTGATGGTGTTCTCCACAATGGAAAAAAACACTTTTTCAGGAACTCTGATGAATTTTCTTTTTCTTGTGTGGGTTGTTTTTTTTTTTTTTGTTTGTTTGTTTGTTTGATTTTTTTGGGTTTTTTAAAGGCTTTTCCTGCTACATCAAGTTTTAGAGCAGAAATGGGTAGCTCATTCATGTATCAATTACATTTTACCCTTTACAAGTAAGCGTATGGTTGGACAGTAGGCTGGAAATAACTCACCAAAAGTCATTTGCAGAAACTAAAATGAAAATTTGATTTGTCAGCTAGCAGAGAGCATTATCTGGCGCTGAGATTTTTTTAGTAATTATATTGTGGAAGAAACTGTTTTTATACGTTTCCGGTGAAATACAACTGGGTTTCTCTTTAGCTTTTGATTGAGCAGTAAGAGAATACCAGCCAAAGCTGAGGCTCATCACCAGCACTCATATATGCTTTCTGCATGCCTTGTTGATTCTGACCTAGAACAGAGGCTAGACAGAGTTAAAGAATAAAGTAGGGATTTATTAAAAGGCCTCAATGGATCCACCTTGGGCAGCACAAGAGCCCAGCCAGGGCTACACCCAAGATGAACCCAAAATGGTCACAAAATGGATGATCAGTCATGGAGTCTCACGTTTATAATTTCTGGTCCATTTGCATATTGGAGTTAATTGTCCAATTACAGCTTTAGGGTATGAAGTTCCATCCTTCTTGTTTTTCCTCTCTTCAGTCCACTGCTGTTTATGCCTGAGATCTGGATCATTTGTCCTTGGTCCCCAGCTAGAGAAGGAATTGTTTTGTACTCTCTGAAGAGAGCTCACTATGCCCTCATACAAATCTCAGAAGTACACACTAAAGCAGTACAGAATCTGAAAAATATAAAAGCTAAAACCTGAGGCATCGTTTCATGTCTCTAAAAAAAGAAGAGTTTCAAATAAATGCTGGGAATGTATTTTGGTTTTAACCAGATGTACTCCAGGCACTCTGACTTTTATTTGCAATGTAAAGGCTGAACCCGAGGCAACCTGGGGTTCAACAACCACAGACACCAACCTCACAACTGTCCCTGTTGTCACCTTAGCTGTCACTCTGGGCTGTTTTGTCTTTGGTAGGTTGAGAGAGATGGGAAAAGCAGTGAGATGGGAGCAGCACATGGAGTGTTGTCCCAGCCCTTTGCCTGGGAAGGTGCCCTGGGTGAGAGCGCTGGCCAAAGGAGCGGCGTTGCGGCGGCCAGGGCTCCGCACAGCCTTATCTGCTGTGCCTTTTGTCAGCACAAATCCTGACTTTGGATCTTCCCAAGGGATGTGAACAGCCTCGTACAGGGCTTGGTAAAGGAACCACAGAGAGCAGGGAAGGAATCAAATCAAGCAAAATCATCTCGGCGACTGCTGTGAACTCCTAATAGGGAAATAAACAAGGAACAGTTTGTGTGAGCTGTCATGTGGAGGTGGAAATGTCTTATCTCTACATGCTAGCAATGGCTGGGGCATTTAGTGTTTAAGATGAAACAATTCCTGATGATTTACATGGTCAGAAAACTGAGCTCATTTTATTTCTTCCTCTTACTTTGTTTTTCTTTGTATTTTGCTGTTTGATTGTTGGTTTTGTTCTTTTTTTTTAAACAGGGAACTGTTTAGTGGTTCACATCTGACTTCACATACAGATGTTTTAAACAGCCTCCAAAATTGGTGAGGTTATGACATCATTCAGACAGAAATGAAGCTCTTGGTGAAAAAGCCTGGGGTATTTTCATTGCCATAATGATGTGAGGAGTACAGGAGGAATATACTCAAGGCTTTCAAATAATTATCTGTATTTTTTTTCCAGCTTTCCTACTGTTCCTCATCTCCTCCCTCTGCCTCCCCCAGTGATGGCCCTGCAATTGTAGTGGGTTCTTTGTTTATAATAAAAATAGTGCAAAGAAACCCTTGATCTTTGCATTCCAAGAGTGTCAGTCCAACTTCCTGAGGTTATTTGTCAGTCCTTGCACATATTTTTTTAGGAGGTTTTTGAGCAGTTCAGTCCGCTCAAGAATCTGAGCAGAGCATGATAGTGCTGTGTGTGTAAATCTAAGAAAAATGGGAAAAATATGAATAATGTTTTCTGAGTAAGGATATGGGTGATTATGTATATTTGAACCTATAAGATTAATTCATGGATTCAAAGAGTTTTTATTTTTCAAGTGCTCTAAGAAATAGATAGCAACATCAAACAGAAAGCATTTTTTCATGCTTTGGTTTTTTTAAAGCTTTTTATTATCATTTTTGGCACATGGTGATACCCTGCAGTTAGAGGTTTTTAAATGTGAGAACACATTTTTGATAATTTTTCCAGTGTCCTAAACAGAATTTTGCCTTCTGACACCACCTGTCAAAGGTTAGTTCTCTGCAGGTCTCAGGTGAGCTGCAATGGAGAAAAGTGAGGTTGAACTTCAGTGGATATTTCAAGAGAAAATTTAGATCCTACTGCTATGTGTGTTGTCCACTCCCAGTTTTGCTCTTGCCTTGCTTCACTATTTAAATACATTGGGTCCATTGTTGCAGGGAGGATTTCCAGGATCAAGGGATCTAGTTGGAAATTCAAAGGGCTAGTGCATGTATGCAAGGAGACAGTGCCTGCCTTTTATTAGGAGGTTTTTAGCAATATAAGGATTTTTTTTTTTTTTTTTTTTGCTTCCCTAAATTTTATAAATAGATGAAAAAAAAAAACAGGAAAAATAATTTCATAATTTTTTTCCCCCTGGAAAGAGAAAAGAGATACATGGTTTGAAATGAAATAATTAGTTGTTTTGAGATTATTGTTTTGGCTTGGAGAGTTTCTTGCATAAAATGTGCTCTTGGCCACACGTTTGATAGAAGTACTGGATAAAAATTAATATTTTTATTTTAATAATTGTATTAAATTATTAAATTATTGAATTAAATAATAAAATAATTAAAAATCCATATTTTAGAAATATGGAAATGGAAGAGTTTGCCTTTTAATTCACAGGTTTTCAGATCCGAGGCCATGATTTTGGACCAGCTCATATTTTTGAAGTTGCCTTCGACTCCAAAGGCAACTCCACTAAATTGTGGCTGGGTCTGTGCTTACTTGGCCAGCCTGAGTCACCCCTTGTGTCAGGCAGTGGAAAGGGTCCTGAGTGGGTGGCCAGGGCCTCCCTGTCCTGGGAGTGAGAGCTGACAAAGCACAGAACAGGCTGTGCTTCTGTGACACAGCATGAATTACTTCCTATGGCTCCTGGGAATGTTTGGCTGTGCTGTTCCCTGGAGAATTGCTCCTGCGGCTCTCAGTTTTGATGTCATCTTCACCTTTTTCTGCTCTTTTCTGCTGCAGGGATGAACTTCTGCTTCTCTCTCTGCATGTGTCGCTGCATTGATGCTTAGAGTGCCCTTTTCCTGAATCCAAATCCTGCTTCAGGCTGGCAGGATTTTCTTTCTCAGATATTTAGAACTAGGTATTTCTAACTAAACACCTACGTTCTTGAAGTTTTTATTTTCTTTCAGTGCAGGGTGGCCTTCTGCCATTCAATCCACACTCTTTAAATTTGGGAACAAATCCTCTCTTTTCCCACATAAGATTTATTTCTTTTAATTTCCACGGAAATAAAATTTTCCTTATTCCATGTTGCAGATTCTACTTTTCCTGGGAGGCAGCTAGCACCATTTCTTTTATGTACAACTCTCTTGTAAGGTAAGCTTGTTCATTCCTGTCAGACTGTTCTGAATTTTACATGTGAGACACGTCAGCTGGGGATAGGTAAATGCTAATTATAGCAGAGTGAATAAAAAGCTGGGATAAATTTCAACCTCCTCTTTCATCTGCATGAAATGATTGAGGATCACTTCATATTAAAGAGGAGAGATGTTATTTTAAAAATGTGAATTGCAGCCTTCATCTGACATGGATCACTTCCCACTGAGAGGAAGTGGCAGCAGCCACTTTGTAATGAAGACAAGAGATGGCCAAGGCCAATTATTCATTGTGTAATTTTAAAAGAAAAAAAGCATGGGTTTACATTAGTGGTTACGTTGTGGAGCAACATTGAAAGAAGTTGCAAACTCTGGTGTCTGCAGAGGGATGTTTTCGTATGATTGTTCTAATTTCTTGTTCAAATGTCACAGAAAGCATGCTGAAATCTGTAAGATGCCTTGTCCATGATCCTTGACTGAAAGATCCTATAGACTCCTTTTTGATTAATGAGATTTTAGCAGTACCTATTTATTCTAAGAATCTTCTCCTATTGGGCTGTTCCTTGCTATTAGCCTCCTGTCAGAGAGTTGAATTTCCTGGAAATAACTGATAAACCATAGAAAACCCATTGCCATCATTTTTGGCTGCCTCTTGATATTGACTGATTTAATTTCAAATATTTAAAGGAAATAATTTGAAATCTCCTTTATTTTACTTTTGGGCACCTTTTTTTCCTTGCTTTGACCTCCTGAGATCACAAATACTTTTGCAGCGCCTGCAACACTGTAAGAATGACAGCTACTGAATGCAGAAAGGTGGTGGCTGTGGTAATAATCTGGTTTATATTTGCAGTGATCTCATTTGTGCAGGATGTAAGGGGAAGTTTTGAGACTCAGTAAATTTGATTAATAATATAAAGACCAAGCAACCCAAACAGTTGGGTTGGATTTTTTTTTTTTTTTAATAATAGTACTTGAAGGGTATTCCAAGTTTATAAAGCTTGGTGAAGGAAGAGAGTGCAGGTTATT
>WBNP01000607.1:238210-387198 GCA_013401095.1 Passerina amoena
TTAGCTTTCAAATGACATTATTGACAGGGGAGGAAAAAGTATTCCATGCCTTATAAAAATAATTCAGATTTAGGAAAAAATATGTACTGAGATGAACAAAATCCATTTGGAATGAAAAAACTTGGGCCACTGTATGTATCTGAACCTTCTGCTCTGCTTTGGAATATGCATCAGTTCTGAAAAGATATTTTGTGCCAGGGTAAGTGGAATATAGCAAAGTGCCCAAAATACCCAGCTATGACATTGGAATACTGTGTGGGACTTCCCAGACAGCCTCTTCCTTGAAAAATGAGTGAGGTCATGGATAGCTCAGGTTGTGTAATCATGCTGACTTGGCAGAAACAAGCCCTGTGTGCAGCCTGTGTCACTTATTCTCATTACATTCTTATAGAAAATGCCACTGGAAGCACTCATATATGTAGCTAAATGGCACCAGCCTGATTTTCCCTATTAAAATAGCAAAAATTAATAAGTAAGGGTGATAAGCTGGATGGAATTTTAGAGTTAATGTTAAAAATGTGGAATCCATGAGGCTCTTACTCATGAACCAACAGTTAGATGTGCTAATGTGTCTTTCCAGCTCTTAGGTTACACATGGGGTTTCCAAATTGTTAAAAATGCTCCTTGTGACAGGAGAACTCCTGATCCATAGGCATTCAAAATCTAGGAGCCTTCTTCATATTCTGCTTTGGTTTTGATTGCTGTGACTTTCTTAGCAAACAAACACAAGTGCTAGAACATTCACTGATAAGGCTGATTGAAAAGAACCTGCACTAATTAGCAAGAAATGTGGTTTCAAGTTTGTAGTCAAGGGAATCAGAATGGGAAATGCAATTCTGAATATAATCTTTCTTCAAAGGAAAAAAAAGCAGAAGCAAAGCATATAAATTCATTATTCAAGAAGAGCTTGAGTTCTGTATATTTAATGTTCACTAAGATTTGATTGGAAATTGCCAGTAAACTAAGTAACTTTTTAAAAACCTATTTTCTGAATAAATTTAAATAATGAAGGCATTAGAGAAGATCCTGATCCTTTAGATTAGAGCTTCAAATGATAAAAAGGATCAGCCATGTGTTCTGAAAGATCTGCTGTGGTTTGTTACTCTCTTGGTGATTAGCTTATGGAAATATCAGCATTGAAAAACAAACATTGTTTTTCAAAGGACAGATGAGCCTTGTACAACCCTAAAAATGTTGTTCACAAGCTTTCAGTCTTTGTTCCTTTGTTTTAACATTTGATGAGATTACAGCATTATTTACAATGGTTGCCACCAATTTTTAAAGCTGGAATTTGCTTTCAAAATGTGATAGTTAACTTAGTTGTTAACTAAGCCAAGTACTGATCTAAAATAGTTGCTTTTCACTCAGTATATTTCTATTGCTTGACTCTGACTTATTTATGAGTCTGCAATAAAAAATAATCACTGTATATATTCAGTTTTCTGCTTATACTGTTGATATTTACAAGAAATAAAGAAAAACCTGTAATGTGCTCCATGCTTCTACAACCCCAACCATTTGTTACTGGCATCTAGGAAGATTAAGTTCCAACAATTACAGTGCTTTTAAATTTCTAGAAGCAGTGTGCACATCAGATGCTTTCTGCTTCTACAATGATGCAAAGTAGCCATATGCCTAGTTAACCATCTAATTAGGCTTTGCATCACTGAAGCAATAGAAAAGGCCCAGAGTGTTTATTGTTCAAATCTCCAGCATTAATTCACCAGATTCACTTGTCAGCTGAAGAATTAGAGAGGAGCCAAATAAGAATTAGAGAGGAGCCAAAATAAGAGGCCTACTTTGATTTCCCTCCTTTTTTTTTTGTTATTTTATAAAACATCGCAGGAAAAAAAAAGCTTCTGGGGTTCTGGCTTGAATGATGGAAGTAATGTTTACAACATGCCTTCAAAACCTGAGTTTTTCAGATTTCACTGCCATTTCGTTGGCAGGTAATAAGAGAAGTGCAAGTAATGAGCTGGTTGTTTTGCTTGTTGTTTAGAAACCCTTCCTATGTGAAAATCCCACTGACAATTCTTCCATTATATTGGTTGGTTCTGTTACTACCCTACCACTATTGGTATTCTTCAATCCTAAAGGGACAGCCTGAATTATCATAAGATTGTATAAAACTTTGGCTGCTAAACTGTGAAAAATAGCTCTTTATTTTTCATGTTACCTGACAAAGAGCTTTTGCCTGTTTAGGAGCAAACAACATAGCAAGTGAAAAGTACCCAGTTTAATTAGAAGGTGGTATTTTCTCCTTTAAAATTGTTCCTAGTAGGTAAATAAATGAATACAGGAAACTCAATTATTTTTCTATTGTCAGCTGCTTCCACTCTTTTTCTCGCTCCTTGAATTTGACCATCAAATTCCAACCCCATGCACAATCACCTCTGATGCAAAATGAATATTTATTTTTTAAAATGTATACATTTAAAAATACTAGCTATGTACAGGTGGTCCCATAAAGCTTGCTGGCTTAACTGTCTCCATTTGTGTTCAATCTTACACAGTAACTAGTAAAACAAAATCATTTGTGCTTGGGATATTTATGAAAAGAATTGAATAACGAAACTGGGAAAGGTCAGGGAGACTCTGAGGGAAAGTGTGAGCCAATATATTGGTTACAGATTTTTCTATGAGGATCATCCAAATTTTTTCATAAATATAGATTTGAAACAACAGTATATTAGGTATAACTGTGTTGGAAGAAATTATGTTCATGAGGAAACACGTAGATTTCTTGTAAGGTCTTTTCTGTCTGATTTCTACAGTCTGTGCTGCCAAAGAGAGAGATTTAAGACCAGTTTTTTAAAAGTGATTTTCACATTCAGACTGTCTTTTTTTCAAAGACAGATATTGCAAAACCCAGAATACATTTTGTAGTGTGGAATTTCTCCTTGCATCTTTCACAGCCTGAATCTGTTTAGTCAAAGACTTTGGACAATGAGTGAAGTGACCAGCGTTTGTTTTGGCAGCTAAAACTACTTGCTACATCTGTCATTCATCTCTTGGAAACCCCTGAAATATAAAAATGAAGACAATGTTTGAAAGAAGTGGTGTGTGAAAAAGCTATTGTCTGTGCAGCATTTGCAGTAGCAATCTAGGCACGTTTTTCTTGGCTTTCTGTCTGGTTCTAAGGTTCATGAAGGAATCAAAGCCACTGCTCAGGCTAGAAGGCCACTAGGAAAGAAAGCATGAAAGTTCACCCCATGACTGAGTGGACTTTCACTTATTCACCTTGTGTTGGAAATTTATTCCTGAAGCATTTAAAATTGATGCTTTCATGGTCTTCAGGTTAATGATTGATACTGTAACTGGTAGAATAAATGCAGGATGGCCCAGATAATAACATATTTATGTTATTAGGGATGTCTTTGGCTTTTTTTGGCAGGGTACCAGAGCATTAAAAATCTTCGTTTCTGCATTTGCAGCCAGCATTTAAAATCACCTACATGGTGAGAAGTAAAATTCAAATAATTTTACAGGTGTTAGTCTTGCAGAAATAGGAAAGAGTAGAAAATATTTCTTTGTTTAGGATCAAGACTTTGAAAGCTGTTGAAATGTGTGTCAGAATGTGCAATCATGGGATCAGACACTCTTTAACTGAGCTGAGGTTGAGGTATATTTAAATTAATGTCTGCTCCTGTATGCAAATCATTCTTTTTATATGTTTTGTATCTCTCACTGGAATAACTTCCATTTTTGAGTGTAAATCTGTTGTTTGTTGGACACTGGAGCTCTGAATGGCAGAATGAGTTATCAGCCTCAAATGGAGGCAGGTCTCTGCCATCCCCTGGCCACAGAGCAGTCCCTTTGTGCTGCTCTGCAGTGTCACAGCTGCTGCAGCCTGATGGGTGGGTGAGTAAATTTCTCCTGCTTTCAGAGCACATCAAAGAACAATGGCTGAATGGAAGATTAACTATGAAAACATGAAACACCTTTGTGGGGACACATTGCGTTAGAGTCTGTGCCCATGCTGTGGAGTGACTGCTCTGCTTCTCGATGCTTTTAACAGACGGGTAGCTTGGTTACAAGAAGAATATTTGTATTATTTGTACAAATGTCTTGCTGCTAATTGTTTTCCTTAAGTTTTGGAAGCACATTGAGGGTGATACTCAAGAATTCTGCCTTGAATTCCTGCTCATAGAGCACCTGAGCACAGTTTTGGCTGGGTCCTGTTTCTCCTATTAGAAATTTGATTTCTCCCTCCTATAAAATTATGCTCATATATCCCTTCGGGATCCAGAATTTTCTTTAAAAAAAAGTTAAGAGTAGCAAATGAATTCAGTCTGACATGGTTCTGTCACATTCATGTTGTTTGGCTGCTCTGTGCCTGCGTGTCTATGGCATGCCTTTGGTTGTTGCTAATGGCAATGTGCAGGTTAAACTTCTGTACTGGACCTAAAAAACCAGCTTCCCAAGTGTGCAGGACTGTTGGAAGGAGATTATTATCTACTTCCCACTGCACATTTTCCTGAAGCTTCCTTTTTTTTCTTCTTTTTTTTTTTAAATCTTCTGTTGCTGCCACACGCGCTAATGGATTTCTGTACAGGAAGCACAGAATCTTTCAAAAGGCTGAATTCAGCAATTTTGCAAGGCCTGTAGTCCATTAAGATGAGGGACCAGTTGAATCAAAGAGGCTGCACAGCCCCTAGTTTCAGTTTTGAAAGCAGTGGCCCCCAGGAATGAAATGTTACAAAAGACGACAGATCTAAGCTTTTATTTTTCTACCTTGGACTGAGTTCTATTTAGCAGCAACACGAAATTTCTATCAGGTTCCCTCCATACGGTCCTTTCAAGGCTCCAATAAAGGAATGAATGCCAGAGCAGAGCCTTTACCCATTCAGATTTCAGCTCTGTTAGCTTTCAATACCAGAAATGTATTTAAAAGTGGGTAAGGTTTGTTAACTCTAATATACCACTGTCACTCATCCTGCTCCAAAAGAATCAAACTATATATGTGTTGGGATTTGTAATTCAAATGAAACCATTTTACTTCTTGAAAATGGGCTACTGTGGAGGAAAAAAAGGCTGTATAAAGGATCACATTAACCTACAGCAATAATATTATAACAGCACTGTTCGTGATACTATAGTCAGGGTTGTGCCAACTGGTTAATTTATGAGCCTTCTCCTTCCCTTTCTGAAATGCCCAGCTGCTTTTCCCCCAGCTTTACAAATTTCTGATTAGAAGTCTCAAATAAAAGTGTTCTGCTTGTCAGAAACCAAAATTCTATAGACTCAGCTATCATCAGGTTTATTTCAAAATGGTAGTGAGGTTCTATATCCTTTTAAAATTTATTTTTAAGAGAAATATAACACCATTTATTTTTCTATATGTTGCATGTGTATGATCACACTGCCATACTTGTAAACTGCCTAATATCCTGAGGAATTTTACTTTTTAGCATATTGCCTGTTGTAGAGACTGAAAAGGAGCACTTAGAAAGTATTTCAAAGGTTTGTAAACACAGACTTTGAGAAAATGGAGGTTTTAATCTATTTGAGAAAATGGGGGGTTTTATCTATCTTGCAAAAATCATCACCAGTGACTGAAGAGTTTCTTGATAAAGTGTCTGAGCTGCATTTTGTGGGAAAGTAGTTGCAGGAAAGGTTCTCTGCTGTTATCAGTCATTGATAATTAAATAAGAGAACACTTGGAAAGGTATTGACTTTTAGGCTAATAGTAGAGCTGTATATAACTGAGAATTAAAAATCTTGCTGCTAAAATAGCAGCATGGTGGGCTCAGTAAGAATGAAGCCAGAGGTTTTAATCTTAATACTAATGGTTAATGCTATCACTGCCATTAATGTTAAGGCTTTTAATACCAACACTGCTGTGAGTATGACAGTTGGAGTCCAGGGTGTATGAAGAGAGGAGAAGATACCTTAGAGCAGTGAACCCAAATTTTAAAGCTAGACTTTTAGCTGAAGGGAAGGGAATTGGTTTCAGTATCCTTGTAGCAAGCGTGCTACAGGGTACAAAACTGTGTGTGACCAAAGGAAAGGGAAGCATTTCCTATGCTTGCCTGGTACCAGGGTAGGTAAAATTAAAAGAAAGAAACTTCCAGAAAAGCAATATGCTCCTGAATTCATCTCTATAAAATATGAAGTATATTGGAAATGCTATCTGGAAGCATATTTCCAGCCAATCTGGAAATAGAAACCTAAAGAAAAGGTCAGCTTTAAAAAATAGATACTGTCAAAAAAAGTCTTGAAATAAGGTGCATTCTTTTCAAGTCTTTTAATTTCTGAATATGTGACTGAGGGCTGGAGAATGTGATTACCTGACTCTGTGTTCTACTTTTTAGTCTGGGAAAGTTTCTATTTATAAAAATCCAAGAATAATTAGAATAGAATTCTTCATGTTAGCTAGAGGGATTATTCTGTCACTCACCAAAATGACCCAAAACTTGCTCTGTTTTTGCTGAAACGCTTGTAAAGGGCTGCTTCTCCATCAAAGCTCATATTAGCTTTTGTGGGCGTTTTTGTGTGTGTACACACACGTGTGTGATACAGGCTGGCACAGGGAAACACGAGATCAGGCCAGCACTTGTGGGCACTTTTCTGGCAGATCACACTTCCAGTTCCATCCTTCAGAGTACCTTTGCCAAAATATTTCAGGATGTGTGTCATGAGCTGCTCCCCAACCAGTATTTAATGTATCTTATATGTACTGTGTATGTGCACATGAGTGTATGTCTAAACAAACTTACAGAAATACTCATATGTCATTAGATCTTTATACTCAGCATTTGTTTAAGAAATTGCGTAGACACAAATACAGCTAATGTGTAAATGTGCTAATAGATGTCTATATATGTGTATTTATGCAAATATTTTTTTGCATGTGTGTTTCTGTACCTATATTTTGCCAACAGTGCAAATACGAGGGAAAAAGGTTCAAGTACAGGGCTAAGGATCTCTGACTAATTCCTGTTACTACTCCTGTCTTCCAGTTTGTGACTGAGGTCACTGAGCACCGATTTAACCCCTATGGGCAGCAGCAAATGCTGTTTATGGGACCTGTTAATGTTGTCTTCAAGTTTTTGAATCTCAGTTTTTCACAGAAGGATTGAAAAAGAAAAGAGCATTTATGGAAAAACATGAGATCATTGTCTATGAGGGATATTTTGAACATTTTCCCATGAGCACATCGGCTCAGGATCTGGGAACACTGAGTTCCTGGAACTGGGAATGTCCTCACAGCAATGCAGGCTCAGAGCTGCTGGTGTGGGAAGAGCCAAAGGGCTCCAGTGGTGGACAGAGCTACACTCCCCCTACTCATCCATCCACCCTTCAGGAACAATAAGCTGGGCCAACATTCACACAAGATGTTGTTCCAATTTCTCTGGCTACTTCTACAGGATTTGTTTTCTGCTCCTGAGGCCAACTGGCCCAGGCTAGCTTGCACCAGTACAGCAAAATCACCAAAGGGGGAACTGCATCCAAAGTACCCCTGGGAAGTGTTCCTTGTTCAGGGTCACCCCTGTCCTGCAGAGTGCTCAGCCCAAAGTGGGGTCCTGCTGAGATGTGAGCATCCTGGAGGATGTGCCAGGCCTTGGAGCCACTCCCCAGCCCTGTCTGCTCACACAGACAGTCTCTGGCTGCTGAATTGGTTGTTTCTTGAGCATGTGCTCAAAAGGCTTGGAGTGTAAATGATGGGTGAATCTCATCTTTAGAAATGTCCAATTATTTGCTTTATTGCTATTCCTCTCTTTCTCTGCCCCAGCCTCATCTCCTCATTAAGCCTGATTGTCTAGAAGTCAAAATCTTTGTCCATGTGTACATTTATGTGCTATTGTCAAAAATAACATGTAAATGTACGCATGGACAAAGATTTTGACTTCTAAACAATCTTCCAAATCTGCTGGTTAACTCAGTTACATTTGACAAGAGTTCACGGTTTAGAAATTTTAAATTTCTGGATGTGTGGTGAAAAAAGCAGTATTTAGTGAGGATGTGGACTTCCAATGAATTCTTGTACCAGCAGGAGGCAGGAAACCCTGGCTTCTCATGATGGAAGCAGTCATGAGATAAGTATATCCTGGCTCATCAGCACAGCTACAGTGATGAGCACCTGCTGCCTGCCCATCTGATCAAATACTGGGAGGACAGACTGGAAGAGAAGGGAAACTGCAGGGAGCAAGGGACAGGAGAAAAAGATGGAAGATGGGAATCTAGAGGAGAGCTTGCTTCCAGATCCTGGCTGCTAAAAATGTGAATATTGGTTTTATTTTCTGTAGGGTGCAAAACGTAGCAGGCATTTGATTTTAACTTTGAGTAGCTGGTTGCAAATTGGAATCCAGAATCCAAATGTTGAGTGGCCTTGGCATCCTAGAGGAGGTATGCAGTGAAGGTATCTCAGAAGGGGGATGTGCTGAGTGAAGAGATGCTTCAAGATAGTTAATAAGAGTTGCAGAAGGCAAAAATACAGGAGGTTTTGTCCAGCTCTAATAATTTTCTGAAGTTTAGGCACTTTGCTCAGGAGGAAAGTGACTTGTGTGGGTGCATATCCACCGAGTGTTTCTGAAAATACCTTTTATTTTAAATAACTGAACAGAAAAATTTGTTTTCTTTTCAAGGAGAAGGGATGGAAGGCCTGAGGTAGTGTTCATATGTTTTATGCCATGATGGGGATTATAGGCATAGTCTTGGGACTAGAACCAAGACTGTCTTTTTCTTAGTAAGTGACATAACTACTAAACTTAGAAGCATGGTCTCTTGCATGCTTTTTTTTTTTTTTTCTTTTCTGTATCACTGAGACTTATATTTTACAGGAAAACAGAGCAGTGATTCAAGTGAAAGGCTGAAGCATGCCCTTTGTGCAGTGGATGGCTCATTCTCATGGGTGGAGGCAGATGTAAAGGAAAACAACATGGGTAAGTGCCCTGACAATTGCATTCTTGCATGAAAGCACAGCTTAACCACCTAAAGCAAAGCAGTTGTTGCAGCTCTGTTTGGCAAGAAGCTTTATCCTCTTGACTAGATACATGGCTTTATATATTTACAAATGAAGTATATCTGTTGGATCAGCCCTTTGAGGGGTGACAGTTTCATTTCTATTTCGTAAATCCTGATTGATTTCATGTAAGTTAGGCTTTGACCTGCTTGACTTTGTAAAAAGCATGGCAGTTGTCAGACACTGATGGTCTGTAGCTGTGCACAAGTCAGCAGAGAAGTGGTGAAGATGCTCAGTTTGTGTTGGTGCAATTAAAGTGATGGAGAGCAACAGCCAAAGGTTCTCCTTTTTGCTGTGTCCTCTGTGCCTCTGTTAGCAGAGGATCAGCTCAGTTCTCACACCTCTGCTTCCCGAGCTGAGATGCTCATGAGGTTTTGCTCTAGTTACCAAGGTATTTGCAAAGCAAAAGAAATTGCACCTGACAATGTTCATGTGCAACCTGATTGCCAAACATGTGTGCATTTGAAAAGATATTAATTTGGCTTGCTCTGCCTACCATTCCCAGGCTGTGGCTCGGCTTTCCTCCATATGGTATTTAAACTGCGCTTCCCACAGCAGATTAATCCCAGCACACCCCACATAAGGGTACAGAGGGATGAGATGTGGATGATCTAATGGAGATCCATCACTGTTGAATAATTAATTTAAATTATTTGGGATTATACTCCCTAAGTATTGAGCAACTGGTCCTGCCTGGAGCTATGTTGTTACATGGCTTTTCACCAGATTTCAATTTTCAAACCTTTTAAGTATTTCTTAGTGGAGTTATGGATCCTGTGGAGCAAGTTCAAACCTATTGATGACATTTATCTTGTGACAGTGTTTTATAATCAGGGGGACAGCAAACCTTAAGTTCAGTCATGGAGGTGAAGAAAGAGAAGTCAACCAGGTCCCAATAGACCTGAGTGGTCCTGCCCTACTGTGCTGTAGTTGGTTTCACTGTTCCTTATGCAACCTCACCCCACTGGGTTTATTGTTTTACACAGACAAAAATTGTTTGCTTTTCTGAGTAAAGGAAAACTATTCTAAAATGTACTATTGAAAGTCTCTCCAAAACCCCTTTCTTATAGAAAATGACTTGGTTGAGCCATTAATTCAGTGGCTGTTTTCTGCAACGCATCTGAGGCTTTTCTATGCTTTAGAATATGAATATTAAATAGAGGTTACCACCATTTGGCAAATTAATATTATGAAACAGGTTTTTAAGACTAGAAATTTGTAAGTGACAAAATAACAGGCTCTGTACCTGGCAGCTGTTTTGGGTATCCATGTAAGTAAATACATTTCTCTGAATTTCTGCTGACTTTGGACATGAATAATGTATGCAGCACTTTTGGGTTCTAGCATGATGCTGAAAAGGGTTACCAGGGACAGAGGGTTGGTTATGTGATTGCCTTGAGGCTGGTTTACATCCAGATGTTCTTTTAAACCTGATGATAAATCCTTTATTCTATTGTAAGTCTGAAATGATTAAGTTGAAGGCAGCAAAGTTAGACTTGTTTCAGGAAAATGGGATGGGAATTTGGGCAGACTTACCCAGCAGCCTGGGTTGATCATGTGGGGCCCAGGTTCTGCCACAGCTCTCAGGAACAGCTCCAGGTCAGTGTTTTAAGTGCTATGTGGACAGCACAATCATACTCCTCACCTGGTATTTCTTTATTTCACCCTCATTTCTATCCTGGTTACTTTGGCTCCTTTCCTTCACAGTATAAATACTCAGGTTCATGAAAGTTACACATATTAACTTAGAAATTTTATGATTCTGTAGTGAGAGCATAACTAATACATGTTCTTCATGAGGAGATGGGAAATAAAAAGTAAGGAAAAAAAGACCTTTTTTTTGATATCTTGAAATGGGAAAATAAGGTAAATTAATGTCTCTGCATAATTCCATGAGTCTTTTGTCTAAAATAATGTATGGATTATTGTAAGTATAACAAAAAGTCAGACTTATGAGACTGATGCTTAACAGCTGTTGAGAAAAACCTGACAAACAAAGGCTTTGGCTGCATTTACACATGGCCAACAACGGGGTAGAGCTGTCTCATTGAACCAAACAGGACTTCTCAGCTCTATAAAGTTGTTTAGATTCATATATTATGTTGTAATATCCATATTTTGTTGCTCATTTGTCAATACTTTTTCTTTTGTTTCCTTTTTTTTAAGAAAAGAAGAGGTCAAACTGTTGCAATAATTATAGTTAACTTAAAGCAAAAATGCTCATCAAAATATTTTCTCATTTGAAATAACATGAGGAGTCGTGTGGAAGGGTTTTGCTCAAGTATGCATTCAAATTCAGGACAGAATATGAGCTTGTAAACAGGAAATTCTCTTTTGCAGACTTCAGTGCCAAACACATCTTGATACATACAGAAACAATCATAAAATGCTTTTTGTTTACAAAACTCTTATTGCTCTAATAGAAAGAGTAAATTGTGGAAGAGCTGACTGTAAGTTAATGGGGAGGACTTCAGGCAAGCAACCTCAGGAGCATTTGAGTGTTTTGGGAATCTTTAGTTTAGTGGGTGCATATCTGAAATAAAACTATGCTTTGAGTGAAGTTGATGCTTTTTAAATTACACTTAAGATAATACCTGAATGAATGGCTGAAATGGAATCTGATTCAGGTAATTCACAAGATGTCTAAAAAACAAAAGGCCTTGGAAGGAGTTTTCACCTTTTACTTTCTTCAACTAGCATAATGTATTCAGCTGGGAGCTTTTCTTCTGTCATTGTTTATTCTTTCCTGACCTAAAAGTTATGCCAAAGCAAGATTTTCATGCCAGATAGTGCTAATATTTACCCTGCCTAACAGCTCTTTCTTTCAAATAAGGTAATTTCCATGTGTGCTGCCCAGCAGGGTGTTTCAGATGAAGAATTGATATGATCTTGGGTATTTAATTTGGAGGTTCATATAACAGATTTGCTATCCTTGCAGTTTTGTTATTATCTGGAAGAAAAGTTTTGACATCTGTAATTGTCCACCCACCACTGAAGCAGTCAGACATGCTTTATAATTATATGGAGAAACCTTATGGGCTCAGCTGCAAAATTGACTGTCCAAAGCAAATAATGGAGACTTGGCTGCAGAACACGTTCCCCTCCTCAAATAAGACACGATCAGAGAGAGAAAAGAGTAAGACTCCTGCATGAAAAAGTGCTGTGGCATTTAATAGAATTTGATAATCTTTCTGCATGAATTATCTACCAGCCTATAAAAATGAACAAGTAAAGATATTCTGCTTCTCCACTTCTATATGGCAATTAAAAAGTTATTTAGAACAGATGCTTGCTTTCTAATTCGATGGAATTTTACAGAAATTATTTTAGAATTCTGGTAAATTATCTATTCCTAAGGATTACTTCATAACAAATTTTAAAGGACTTATGCTTTACTTTCTCTAATGAAATCCTAAATGATTTTTCCATATGAATCTGAACGTTGTGGCTGGAAGGCTTGCTTTTCTTGAAAATCAAAGGAAAACACCGATTTCAGGGGGAGGCAGTGATTTTGGTGGTCTCTCTATATGAATTTCAAGTTTCTCAGTCAGTATAGCTGCTGTTTTATGGGGACCTCAGGGACAAACTAAGTGAGAGAGGCTTGAGTTGTCCCCTTGGCAGTGCTGCGTCAGGTTTTGTCAGTGTGGCTGCTATGAGCAGATTCAGAAATCAGTGACAGTAGGTTTTGGAGCACTACCTTTAAGTTGTACCTTGGTGGATTCCTGTAATGTATAATGGGATTGGCAGGAAGTTTTAGGTCAGTCATGTGATGTTATAATAAATAATATGGTTATAATATGATATCATAAATGACATTATAAATGTTTGGTAATGTTCTTAATAGTGTGGGGTATGAACATATCTATATGTTTATTGCTGAATTCAATACTTGTTGGTAAAAGGTACAGGAGAACAGAAAGCTTGTTTTCTCTTAGAAAATAAGATATTTTTATTTGCTCTTCTGGGGTCTAAATATACTTTTAATTAGAATTTCCCAGCAACCTGCACTGCTGCTTGTCTGTATCCCTCAGCTGAGTGCCATGTCCTGCATGACAACAATTTTGTATTTTTCTTTTACCCAAGTTTATGAACTAATATTTTGTGATGGTGGTTTTCCTTTCTGGCTATGCAGATCTGGCATTTCTTGATTGTAAGACTCTAGTTTTACTCACAGTAGCTGTACTCTGTAGCACACAGTAGCTGTACTCTGTGAAAAATTTGGTTATTCCAGCATGTGTAGTTACATATGGTAATGGGAGCTTGTAGAAATTTATACAGGGGAATATGTGTAAGTCTGGAGCTGAGGGTACATTAGTCTGTGTAAAACCTCAGCTGAATAAAGACAAAGTTTCCAACTTTGTAAACTACATAAGAACTTCTGAGTCCCAGTTTCCCACAGTTTTTATTGTGTATACATAGCAGGATGTCTCAGACAGCTTGTCATGTGGAGGGAGGTTTCATGTGATGGGCAAGTTCATCACATGATACACATTTACGTGTTCTTTTCCCCTTCTTTTTGGTCTGAGATCAGCCACTGTTGCAAATTGAGCTTTTGGAAGAGAGCAGCAGTGACAGTACTCATATGAATTAACTCCATTAAACAAAGACAACCTTTTGTGGTGGTTCACTGATTGTTGCCAAAGTCATAGAGCTGACTCTCTGCATCCTTCTAAGAAAAGCCTTAGCGATAGCTAAGTATCCATTTCTGACAGACCAGAGAGGTTTGGGACTCCTTGGAAACTCCCAGGGATTTGTTTGATGGAGGGATTTTCCACAGCAGGCTCCCTGGAGTGTCTGTGCTTTCGGAGATAAGGCTTTCACTCACAGCCTGCCAGGCAGGGACGTGCGCTGCGCTTCTCTCTTGCGAGGAAGGAGCACAGCTTGCTCCCTGATTTCAGTGAAACCTGCCAGAACCATCTCCTCCCTGAGCTGCTTAGGCAGCATCTCTGCTGGACTCAGTGCCCAAAGACTTCTAACAGAAGTTTCCTTGGTGAAAAGTCACCATAAAGAGCTTTTATTACAATCAGAGGCAAGGATTTATGTCAGAATAAGTCCACACAGGATAAATCCCTCTACCCTAACATAACTGCTTGCAAACAAGGTATCATTCTCTCTATCAGATGCTAGGCACTGAGAGCAGAGTTTTGGTATTTTACCTCCTAAACTTTGTGCTATATTGATGGCATTAATGGAGAGCCTGGCTGATAATCTCTAAAATTGGAGTCCCTGGAACACCCCACTTCCTTGAGGACAGCAGTTCTATTTTTCCCAATGGTCTCTATCCCCTGGTTTCAAAGGAACCTTGGATGCAGGGTTAGGGAGTGAGGCATTCTGTTTTCCACCATTCTGGCAGCCTTGGGACAGCAAAACCTCTGGCCTGTGCCGTGCATCATGAAGAGCAGAGATGCTGCTTGCAGACAGCCACTGCTACTGGTCACACCTGGAATCTCAACCATTTGGAATTTCATCCCAGCTTTATGCTTGGATTTCTGCAGGAACTTGAGGAATTCCCCTAAGAAATGTAGCGTAATGTAAAAGTAATGCTTAAACCTGAGGCATAAACCTGGTAAGGTTCCACTGAGCTGTGGCACAGAGGAAGATCTGTGAGTCAGAGCAGGTTGGAGGCTGAGCCACAGTCACCATTGTCATGTTGTGGCAGAGGAGGAACCTTGTCCTCAGAAGTATTTGAAAAAAATAAAAATAACTTGTGGGCAGGCATTGCCGTGGTCATCAGCAGTAGTGTTGCTTGGCAACATGTGTTAATGTGTTAATGACCTAATTTGGGGAGGGAAAAAAGGAAAAGAGATAAAGAGGAGAATAAGAGAGAGAGCCGTGAGGATAACAACAGGAATAAGATGTTTGGAAAGCGCGATCCACATGGAAAAACTAAAGGAAAACTTTAGCCAGCCACTTTAAGGAGTAACCTGCAGGCTGTGGGCCAGGCACAGCTTTTCTGTCAGCACTTGTGTACCCACTTTCTGAGCCATTAACTTATGGACAAGCCCCAGGCTGTGGTGCCCATTTTCCCATTTGTTTTTCCAGTGTGTGCCCTGCAAGACTGGGTATGGACGTGTTGGAGGAGGCTCCTGCCATGGATCCATTAAGGTGGGGGAAGTGCCAGCATGGTTTACCCTCAGATGGCTGTGTGGAGCCTTGGAGGTTGTTTTGGGACAGAGGATGTTGCTGGATTAGACAAGCATCTGAAATGTATTGCAGAGTTGATCTTTAATCCTCTTTTGGAGCAAGGGAAAGGTGCCATGTAATTTTCCTGAGACTGATGGCATTTTCCTATCCTCTGTTTCATGTGAAGTGGGGGGAAAAACCATGGAGAGTGAAAGTGGGAAGGATAGAAAGGATGTGGTCAGACTCTGCGAGTGTGAAATATTGGTAATAAGTTCTTTTTGATAACTCTCACTTATTAGCAAATTCTGCACTGGAGTGGCCCCACCTTTAATCCTGTGTGCAGTTTTGGGCACCACAGGGTGACAAAGACTTTGAGCAGCTAGAGACCATCAAAGGAGAGCCATGAGGATGGTGGAGGCTCTGCAAGAGAAGCCATATGAGCAGTGGCTGAGGTCACTTGGTCTGTTCAGCCTGGAGAAGAGGAGGCTGAGGAGAGACATTGTGGTCTTCAACATCCTTGTGAGGGGAAGCAGAGGGGCAGGTACAGATCTATTCCCTCTCATGAGCAGGGACAGGACTCAAGGAAATGGCATGAAGTGAACCAGGGAGGTTTGGGTTGGACATCGGGAGAAGGTTCTTCACCCAGAGGGTGGCTGGGCACTGGAACAGCTCCCCAGGGCAGTGTCACAGCACCAACCTGAGAGAGTTCACAAAGCATTTGAACAGTGCTCTCAGGCTCATGGTGTGACTGCTGGGACTGGTCCTGTGCAGGACCAATGATCCCATGAGTCCCTTCCAGCTCCGTATATTCTATGATTCTTCCAAATGCACAGGCTTGTCAGATGCAGGCTGAATACCAACACAACTGTGCTGCCACCCGCAGAAAATGTCACACATCTTGGCTGGGAGATGCATAGCCAAATGGAGTGGGAGTGAAGCCTTCTGGAAATGGAGCAATAGTTATTTCTCCTTAGCCAGACTCTTTTCTATTTAGTGTATAGTTCTTTCCCTTTCCTGTTCTTTCTTTTTCCCCTCCAGTGCTATTTCTAAATACTGATGAGACAACACAGGGTCCAGCAGGGATTCACTTAAAGCATTTTAAAACTCTCTAAATTAAAATATTTTGGTGGAAGTCATAGGTCAGACTGTTCTTATTCTAGTGAGAGGTCCTGCTAGTACCTCTGTGCAACTGTGCAGTTTGGAGAACTCTGTGTTGGTTCTTTTCTAATTAAATGGGGAGCTGCTGCCTGCTTTCTGGCCTTCGAGCCTTTTACTACCTGAATCTGGAGAACAGGCTGTAAAACATTAAATATGGGAAAGCTGGGAAATGTAACACGCTATAAATGTATGAAGGTAGGAGCTCAAATATGTGTGGACATAAAGATTTTATTTCTTTACATAAGGTTTAAATGAAGAGTCTGCAGTATAAATCTCTGTTTTCAAAGTGAACTATCACTTTTCAGCAAGAAAGAAAGCAAGAATGACTATTAAGAAATAAAATATTACACATCTAGGAAGCACCAAGGGAAGACTTTTAAGAGCATCTACATATGCAAGTAAATGAAGACCCTCAACCTGCCCCCCAAATATATCATAGACTTTTTTTTTTTTTAATCTGCAGCTTGGAATTGTATAGTTTTGTTTTTTTTTATTTGGTGAATAAGACATGCAAAGGTCACCATTATGCAATGAAACTGTCAGGAGACAGCTGGGAGGTCTTCATTTAATGCCCATTATGCCCCACATTTGATATGTGTATCAGGCTCCTAATGGGTGGTAGGCGGGGGTGGAGGATGATGGTAGTTTGGAGGAAACAAGCTGGAGCAGCTCCCTGGAAATCACTGGGGGGACAGGGAGGAGGTGATGTTTTATAAGCAGAATAACTGAAAAGTATTCCTGAAAACCTAACGTATTTATATGAGCAGAATTTCTGAATGCGCCGAGAAAACGGTTTTAGCACTTACAAATGAAAACAGAGAAACCCTAAATGTTCTAGATCTTCGGGCCAAATCTTGTTTGATGTTTTTTCAGGCTTTTTGTCCAGCTGGATCAATCACATTACTGACCTTTTAAGGAGACCTCTCCATTATGAGCTCTGTGATTTCTGCAAGTGATTTTTCTCAGCTGGTTATGGAAGCGGTGGGATCAGCAGCACTCCCCAATATGCCTGCTCTGAATATTTGTTCTGTAGGTGGACCTTAAAGGAAATCTTTCTAAACTTGGACAATGGAGCACTCATCAGCTGATTATATGAGGCCTTTAGACTTTCCTGCTGTGCATGGGTATATTTTAACAAGTGAGCTTGACTCGTCTGTTGTGTGGCAATATTTTCATCTTGTGTACTCAAACAACGTTGTCTTAAGTCCATGGAAAAGCCACCCCAGTTGAAATTGTAGTAAAATCCATGTTAGGGGAAGGGGATATAGTCAATTAGCCAATTATATGTTTTGTTAAACTAATTTTTGATCTGCTTGCATCCTGTGCAGTGAAGCATCAGAAATGTCTGTTTGGTCGAGGGTATGTAGAACAAAAACCATCATTGTGTTACTGGAATGATGAACCCCAGGCAAGGAAGAAACAAGCATTAAGCTGCAGTAAGTTATTATTCAGAGGAAACACGATGCTATCATACTTCATATGAAAACCCCTCATGGCTGGGGCATGGCAGCCTTTTCCTTCTCCCAGCAAGTCTGGAGTTAGTTTTGGCTTGAGGTGGAGGCAGAGGAGTGAGTATCTCCCAAAGACATTTTCTAGCTTCATATTGCTCAGTCAGCAGTCTGAAATGGATGATTGCACTGAGGTGGGTTTCTGGACAGCGTTGATGTTCTGGCTTGTTGGCATGGGGTGGATCTTGAAGAAGGAGTCTGCATCTCATAAAGATCCTATTGATAAAATGTGAATAAATGACCTCTGCATCTAGCTGTTAGTGGTGTTCTGGGGCATATTAACTCCATCTAAATTATTGCATAGGAAAGACCTATGAAATTTATTTGACTTCAATGACCTCCTTTGAGAATGGGCTGTGTAATTTGCTGAATAGCTTTTTTTTTTTTTTTTTTCAATATACCTTTATGAGTTTCCCTGTTAGGAATACTCTGATATAGGTTTACTTGATTTTGGCCCTTGCCATGGGCTTGTAAATTACTTTCAGCCACATACAGGGCTGTGTGATACCTCCCAGAAGTCTAGAGCATAAAAGAAATGAAGATACAGTCTGGGCTGTGGTATTAAGCTATGGCTATTATATTTATTACTCCTATATGTTAACAGCCTGCTTCTTGGGTTCTGCCCCTTCTCCCACATCTACCTTTCACTTGCAGAGCTGACTCTGAAACAGCAGGGTCTCTCAAATCCTTGTTCATTCAGAGCTACATCCCCAGTTCTGGGACAGGGAGGGCTGGCTCAGCTGAGTTTGCCCAGAGCCAGCAGTGTCACTGTGATGTTTCATGGGACCTCTCCTAAGCAGCTCAGACAGACCCACTCTTAATCATATTGTGCCACAACTTGCCCTTGCATTTCCTACATCACTGTCATTGCCAGAAGCTGTTCAAAATTGAGTTTTCATGGAGAGCTTATCACGAGCAGCTGAAAGAAACACACGACCATGATCTCTGCTCTTGTGCGTGCCATTGAAGCTCATTTAAGGCAATGTCATAGGCAAATAATGAAGTCTGTGGATGTTAATTATATTTTACTAATACAATTGATTTTCTCATGGATTCACTTTGCCCTCACAGAAAAAAGAACCCTCTCTCTTCTTCTCTAAAAGGACCATTCTCCTATGGGTGATTTATAGATATAGCAATTATGCAAAGTGAATAAATGTTCCATTACTGTGATATGATCACAGATATGCTGAAATTTATTCTTTGCTTTGAATACCTATGCAGTGCAATAGGAACTGAAATAATGGTTTAACATCCCGCTAAAGCTGCCATAAAGGGTGTAACCGGGACGGTGCTGGCGCGGTGATGCTGCTGTTGCAGTTCTCAGAGAGACACAGGTCACTAGATGGCAGCGGTACACAGCAAAGCTGCCTTCCGTGCTTTGCTCCTTAGTTTGCTCCTCCGAAAACTTGCAACAGCCTGAAAGGAGAAAAAAAACCAAAAAAGCCAAGCCAAAACCCCCATCTCTCTGTCCACTTAAAATGATACATTTTAAATTCAAACTATTGTGTTACTTTTTTTTTTTTTCCTTAGTAGCTTTGACTACAGAGTGAGGACATACCCTTACATAGAGCAGTCACCAGTTACTTTTGTGAAAGGTTTGTGTTTGGAAATAATGTAGAAAACATTTAATTTTTTTCCATTGTGCACCCTCATTAGCTGAAATGCTTGCTGCTGAAGCAGCCATGGGTCTTGTGATGGGTAGGATGCAATTACATGGCAAAGCACAGGAGCTTGAATACTCTGGGTAAATTTGGATTTGCAGGGTTACTGTCTGACAAATGCTGTGGTAAAATCTCAAAAATGTGCTCAAAGCATCTCTCTCCCTGAGTATGCTGAATTTTTCCTGTTTCTCCATTTTCTCTGCAGTGTATTTGAGCTTTCACTTGATTTGGACAAACCCTTCATTTTTAGATTATTTACATTGTGATAGAATAAGTGCAAAGGTTTTCTTCCTCCTCCTGCATTCCTCTGAAGCTTTTGGGTTCCAACACATTTCCCTTGCAAATGGAGCAGCTCTGTACATCCTTAACATAAAATAAGTTGCTTTCTCCCAGAAAACAGTAGGAAGAAAGCCGAAATGGTAAATTTCCAAGAGAAATCAAAGTGGGCTTGTCTTACAAATAAAGTAATTGATGGTGAAAGTGCAGACTAAGCTTTCTGCAGAAGTTTAAGAAATTACCCCCACAGCTCTGCTTCATCTTTCTGCTGGAGGCAGCCATCCCTGGAGCAGAGATAAACCCATGTCCTCACTGCTCCATAATTAATGTGAATGGCACCTTGGAAGATCCAGTTCCAGCCCTACTGATGGTAACTGGGAGGCAGTTTCCATTTCATTGATTCAGTTCTGGACCTGGCTCACACTGGGGCACTAACTGACCTTCTCATTCTATTGGTTTTTTTTACCCAAGGTTTGCCATTTATATCTGTAAGGTACCTGGAGGTCTCTTTTTGTTTTCATATAATCCTTATTTGTGAGAAGTGTGCAAAAAGTTCCATTTGATCAAATACACATTGTACTTGAGCAGTGACTCAGCTTTCCTAGAGGTTCTCCTTTCCAGATTTTCATGAAGCTCCTCTTCCAGTTTGGATTTTTTCCTTTTTGTTTTTTTTTTCCTTTGGGGTTTGATAGTCTTTTTCTAGTTTGTTTCTTTTTTTTCACATAGACTTTTCAGGAAACTCTGAGGAAGACTTTTAAACTGCAGAGTCATTAAACTAATATTTTGATTTTTGTCTTCTTTTCATAACAGAAATTCTTCACTCTTGACATTTTTCCTGAGTAAAATTATGGTCTCACAGTTATACTAAATTGAGTTTATGTGCTCAGGGTTATATTTGGCCATTACTTTGTGACCAGGTGAGGATCCAGCGGAGATTGAACTGTTAAACATTGATAAACCAGCAGCAATGCTTTGTTTGCTTGGAGAGACATTTGAAGAACATGCAGAGCTGGGGTGTGATCACACATCAACATCAATGGAAGTTGATGCAGCACCTTGGAGGGCACAGGGCTGGATGCAGTTTAGCAAGCCCTGAGTTCAAGAGCAGATAGTTTGCACATTTGGAATTCAGATTTGGTTTTATGCCTAAATCTCTCACTATGGTATTCCGTGGGCTTCAAAAACGCAGACTGCGAAATCACTTTATCATCCTATGGTAACAAAACCACTTCTAGCTGTGGGGAAGCACTGGCAGAGGCAGCTGTGTCCACAGCAGCAGGCTGAGGGAGGCCAGGGGATGCTTTTCTGGTGCCATTCAGAGAAGGTGCCTGCTCAGGGGCATTCTGTCTCCCTTATGGGCTTTGCACCCGAGGCTCCCTTGAAACCAGGACGTGGAAGACAGCTCTGGTGCATGGATGAACCTGCCCTTGGTGTATCTAGGTTGCAATTAGGATGCAGAAGTGGAAACCAAGTATTGTTGAGGGTTTTTGTAGTATGGATATAACCTAAGTGTCCATGAGATATGGCTCTAGCATTGCTGTAGTCTTTAGATTGCATGATAAAATTCTGTGACCATAAATGAAGAAAGAGCTTAAATGCCTGTGGTGCTTTGCCAGAGAGGAATTAGGGTAGGCCAGCTCAGGCTGATTGTAGGAACTCTCATCCTTCTTATTTCATAATCATTCTTCTCGCCATGATGAAGTTTTGTAGCCTTGCCTTTCAAGCCTGTCGCTGGCTTTGCGGTCTGGAGTAGCAGCAGCGAGCAGTGGTGCCTTTCATCATCTCCAGCCAGGCAGGAGACTGGGATCACTCCTGCTGGGTGGCTGATGGCTCTCCATCCCTCTCCTGGCAAGGTTAGGCTCTAATTAAAGCCAATCTTGGAGGAATTTACAGCTATTACAGAGCACTCCCATCTGTGAGGTGAGCTGCTGAGAGAGGATAATGCTTGTGCTCGTGTTTCTGCACTAGTTTCCTGTCCTCATCCAGGTGCAACTCAAGCTGTTGGTGATTATCTCTAAATCCCACCATGTCTGGGGCCTGTTATCTAAGACATGGCCTCTCACCCCATACTAAGATGTGGGGCATACAACTGACTGTTTGTTCCTCAGGTCAAGATTTCCATGGGAGGTTGTGGGGATTTCCTATTCAGAAAGATTCTCATCTCAGGAATTTGGCCCTTACCCTTCCTCCCTTCTCTCCCCTGGACAGCCTGCCAACACACAAGTCTTAACAATTTCCAACAGACTATATGGATTAGCTGTTGTCCTTTTTCCTCCCTTTTGGTACATGTCTTTTTCTAGTTAAGATTTGTGTGGCAGTTGCTTTCTTGAGGTACTTTAGTGTTTAATAAATTATCAATAATTGGTTAATCAATGGCTTTAAATAATTACATAATTCATCAGCTAGGTTGTTTATAGCTATCCTACCTTCCAATTGCTAGATTTTAAGCTATTTGCAATGCATGTATCATTCATGTCTACATGTGTATTGTTCCTTTCTCATAATCTCTTTCCAAAGTATCCATAAAAGAGCATAAATAAGAAGTGTCACTAAACAGGGAATCAAAGTATATATTTGTGGTGGAGGAAAAAAATTAATTTTCCTCTACAGAAAATCATCCCTTGCTCTTAGTTTAAAAAAAAGGAAGATGCTTGGAATCTGATGTAGAGGCTCCTGAAACTTCTCCATTTCTCTTGCCTTCACGTTTTTCCCCCCCTATTTTCCCTTACTTGTGACAGAGCATTATTTCAGTGTCCTCATAAGGATTCTACAGAAAAAGATATTTCTTCTCTTGTCATCCTGAGGTTGATGGCTGCCTTCCCATTTCCTCTTCTGGAAGCTGTGTGTTCCAATACCACAACAGTAAAGATTTGGATTCATTAATACAGCACTGATTCTGTTCCAGCAGGTTTTAATTGCAGTGAAATGGAAAGATGTTTCACTTGGTTTGCCCTGGTCTATTCCAACTGCAAGTAATGGCTGGTATCATATTTGTTCAGGCAATCCTACTGAGCCATTTTGGAGCTTGGACAAATCATGAAAAATGGGTGTGGGCACCCATCCATTTTTTTTTCTATAGCTGAATCCAGAACTGCTTAATTATGTATATATTGCTGTAAAGGGAAGAATCTTTCTGTCATCGTGTATAAAAACGGATGAGGCATCCAATCACATAAATTGTTACACCTCTAGAAACTGTGAAAGGCAGTGAAGGAGTTGTGAGGATTGCAGAGGATTCCCTTACAAGAGGAAAACTGAACATTACCACTGCAGTTCCACCAGCTCAGTGTGTGTGGTAACTTCCTTTTGCACATGGTTGGTAGGAGGAAGCTCAGAGGATGGTGCATGGAGCTAATAAGGATTGGAGAGCATGCAAGGATGTAGCTGATGAGTCCATAAATGGGTAACCCAACTCTTCTGAGACACTGGAGGAGATAAACAAAAGTGCTGCATCTCTGAAACTCAAGTGATAAGCAGGTTGGGTATCTCCCTTCAGCCAGGACAGATGTCCTGATTTTCCATGTTTATTCCTTGTATGCAGGTTATGGAGGAGAACTTGAAGCTGTCTCACTCAGTGAGATTGCTAGCTCACTTGGCTGGGTTGCTGTGAAAGGTTGGATAAAGTGCATTCAAAGCTTCACCCAGAACAGCTTCTGTTTGCTCCTGCCTTAGCCCAAACCAGCTGCTCTTGCCTCCGTCAGGCAGGACTTAATGAAAAAAGGAATTAACCACGATTCTTCAACAACATCATCTCCCACATTGTTATGCTTGTAAAAAGAAAGTGAAACAGCAGTGTTAGCCACAGCTTTTTGAGAGCTGTGAGCCCTGAAGTCTCTGGCTGTTGGTAAGGGAGACAGCTGCCTATTGTGAGGCTACACTGACTCCCCCTCTATCTGGATTTTACTTAAGGAGTTTGCACATGAGAACAAATCCTTTGTGGTGTTGTAAGCTGCCTTACAACAGTGCTGGGCAAATAGTAATGAAGATAGCTTTTGTCTGAAAAATGAATTACTGTCAAAAGGCATATCCCCACCTTCAAAGTGCCAGGAAAAAAAAGAATCCTTACAGCTTGCAGTAGCTCTTCCTGAATCTCAAACACACTTGAAGGTTTTACTCAGATCTTCCAGTACTGGAACTATGACTGGGGCTATTGCTGTATGAACATTAATGGATTTGATTATTCAGGAATTCCTTCACTCTACATTTTCAAGAGCATGTGACTTGTGGCTTCATTCCCAGGGTCACAGTGAAAATTCCTTTTGCATTCTTTTCCCCACACAGCATATAGTGTGGCAATGAGCATTTTCAGTATTTGTCATGCCCAAGGGGATGAACCAAAACCATCAGAATTTTCTTATGGTTGTTGCTATCTGTAGAATAATTTCTATTTCATGAAGATAAATTCACCAAAGATGAATGTGTGATATATTTCTTCCATCACTAACATGCAGTTAAGTACATAAATGAACACAGAGGGCCAAAATGTAATCACCAAATGATTGCAGAAAAATTGCTCAAAAATGGCCTCAAGGCTTTGAGTAACTATGAAGAAGGCATCTTATGCTTTTGATTAATTCCTGATATTCTTATCTGATCTCTCTCTTTTCTGTATTGTCATCACCAAATGGAGATTCTTACAGATGTACTCTCCATTTCAAATCCAGGATGGCTTCAAATTCAGGGAGTGCAAGTGGGAGAAGAATTTGGCTGTCCACAGGCATAGTTCAACGTTTAAGAAACAAATGCTGTGGTATAACCCTGATTACTAACAAAACAAGAAAGACCCTGTGATAACTGGAAAGTTGGAAGAACGAGGGAAGGTGGCCAGGAGACTTCAGAGGTGTCTGACAGGTTCCCCTCAGGCAGCTGGGGTCCCCAGGGGCTGCAGCATCCCTGGGGAGGAGCAGCTGTGCTCCTGCTCTTCTGTCACACAGCACAGGTCTCGGTGCAGTGCTCAGCTCTCAGCACATAAAACTGCTTCTCAGGGTTCACACACGCCATCAACAGCTGTAGGAGGAACTAGTAAATAATGTCAGATGGGGGTTTCTCATAATCTGAGCTGTTAGTAACTGAGAATTTACAAACTCTGCTGCCTCCAGCTGCAATGAGCTGTCCTCTAAGTGGGAAACTAATATCTCAAAATCAGCAATAAATATCTACAAGTTTCTATAACAACAACAACAGTGTTCAAACAGCACTGCAAGAAAGTATTTATTAAGGCTTAGGTGTGTACAAAATAGAGAGTTAAAAGAGGCTTGAAGAACCTTTTTTTTGAGGCTGAACTTGCCAGAGCACATTCAGTCCTCCTGTAACTTGAAGTTGCTCAGCCAGAGGATTCCCATTCTTATGGTGTGAAAGTATTGCCTTACAACTATGTGTTTAAAATGTAACAGCCTGTAATAGCAAAAGCCCATGGCTCCAGAACTCTGATTTACAAACCTTTTCAGAAACTTAATTTACTGGGCCAGAGGTTTCTTACACGCTTTGGGAGAGGAGGCAGTGATCCCATCTCACTTTATGCTGCTTATTTAGAGTCTGAATTAATTCAAGGAGTGCAGCTATTGGCAGCATTCAGAGAACAGCAAACAGTGGCACGAGGCTGAGGCTGTGGGGAGAGCCTCTGATTCTGCTTTACTTCTGAAAACACACTGGGTGAGCACAGCCATAAATGCCTGAGGTTGGACTTGGAGATCATTGCCTTTCCATATTTATTCTGCTGGGGTTAGATACAACATTTGGGGCGTAGATTATTACAAGGAGGTACTGGAAGAGTGGGACACTAGCTGAAGGTGGTGATCCATGAAAAGTTTAGAGGAGGATTTCTGATAGTGTTAAGTGGTCTTCAGCAAATTCTTCAGCGACAAGGAATTTCAGCTGCCTTTTAAACTGGGATGGCCATTAAGTATTGACTTGGTTTTTAATCTAAAATGTGTATTTCATTCCAATACTTGTATGAGCAAAATCATGATAGAGTAATGAATCAGACTAATGAGGCCACAAAGCTTTATTTCTTTTTCAGGAAGTAGAGGAAGTTCTGTGAAGCTTCTGAGGTTTTGTTTAATCGCTGTGTATCTTGCTAATTAGAAGGGGATAAAGAGAATAATTTCCATTTTAAAGCTGAAGGACTGAGGCACAAAGAAGGCCAGACAATTTAAATTCACCCTAAAAGAGCTGGTATCCCAAATGCCAACTTGGCAGAAGATGGCATCTCTAAATACTTAATAAATAATCATGTGGCTTGTGCTGTAGATGCAATGTGTGCTGTCTGAGAGATGAGTAAGCTGAGAAATACAGTCTTTAGAATGCTTGTCTCAAAGGAAGTATCAGGAAATGAATCCTCTTTCTCCAGAGGATGTTTTGTCCTTGGTCCCTTTCATGTCCTTTTAATGCTGGATTTATGAAATTGTCAAGTGCAAAAGCCAGTGGTGTAGGAGAACAATTCCAAAAGGCAGGGAGCTGGTACACATGGCTCAGTCACTGGTGTGGAGAGCGAGGGCACTGAGAGTCACTAGAAAAATATAATGTGTCAGTTTAGAGTCTGGTGAGGAAATATAACATTCTGCCTTGGATCCTTACTGTGGATGGCTTTCATGTCTGTGTTCTGAACTTTCAGAGATAGACAAGAGTAAAAAGAAAATAGAAGATATTTCAAATCTCAGTGAATATCAGGGTTTTAAAGCTAAAGATGAAATGCACCTATATATATTTTCAAAAAAAGAAGAAATACATCTATACATACATATACATAGCTAGTGAAGGGCAGAAAGTGGGAGTTTTTTGCATGAGGTTATATTAGCATCTGCAAATATATGGCTTGCATGTTGAGAACCTCAAATTATTAGTAAAGGTGCAATTTAATTGCATGTCATAAAACCTTTTCTGTTATTAATTGGCCTTTTAATACTGTTTGTGCTCAAGGGAAGCTATAATCCCTTTATGGGCATGGACATTAGGCAGACATTAAAGTGATGCTTTAAAAGTCACACCGAGTGGAATTTTCACAAAACTAGAGTTTTCTTTGCATCTTAAAGTTTTTAAACCAGAAGTGGAGTGCTTTCTGAAGAATGTAGCTCAGAGGGAATCTATAACCTTGAGCAAGAACTCAGGGTCATGTTCAGTGGTCTGTCTTTTGGGGAAAGCGGTGTTGGGAAGTTGAACTGGTTCCTTTCAGCTGCAGAAATGAAAGAAGCTCTTGACTTTCTGTCTTGCATCTTAAAATATGTCTGCAAGCAAAAGTATGTGTGGATGCGTGTTAGGAAATAGAGAAGATCTGGGATGAAAAAAGGTTGTTATGATGAACAGTAAAAGACAGATCTCTTCTTTATCTTCCCCAAAATTTCAGGCTAGTGCAACCTAGAAGGAATCTGCTGGAAAAGTTATGGATGTTTTCATTAAGTCACTGAAGTTAGGTACAAAATCTGTTCCAGTGGAAGTACAGTGTGTGTACCAAATATGATGAACAGAGTGAGAAGGCTCACCTGTATGCTTGGAATCTTTTTGCAGGAGCTTGATTGAATACTTGTCTGGAGGCAAAACAAAACAAAAAACTCCCCCATTAATAGCCAAATAAAACTAGTGGCTTGACAAGTAGCTTTTCTCAGGTGGATAAAAGAGGAACAAATGGGATACGTTAAATAATGGCCTGAGCTGTGAAAATAACAGGCAGATGACTTTCCCTTGGTGTTCAGGAGAAAATGGGTTAATTGAAAAGGGGAGCAACAACATTCAACACCTGTGAGAGAGAATGTAAATCAGTGGTGAAAATGGTATGCAGGGTTCCTGGGCACGCTGAAATACTTCTTTCCATTAGAAAAATGTTAAAAAGGAAGTATTAGAGGGTACATTTTATTCCTGCAGTGCATTTCAAAGGATGTTTCATGAGCAGCTCATCCAGGAAGCAGAGTCAAGAAGAATCTGGCCAAACAATGCCTGCTTTGATTGTGATGGGGTTAAATAGTCCTTTTCTGCAATTCTGCATGTATCCAGTTCAATAGGTCGCAGAAATAACACAGAAATACAGGGATACTGTTGAAATACTTTGGTTAAATTAGCATATGAGACAGGAATGCAGTGCATATTCTAAAGACTCTATCTCAAGTTATATAGAATAACTGGAATCTTGCCTTTGAGAGAGGGCTGTGGAAGACTCTTGCCATCAAAAGATGCACTGTGTCAGGTGTGTGTAGAAAATTATTATACAGAGGCTGTGCCTGAAGCCATCATAACATAACAATTCATATTCTGGCCTGCAGAATTGTGATGGGGTATGTGCGTGCAGGGAACAGATGGGCATTTAAACACACAGATCACCTTAGGCAAGATGAGATTTACCTGCCCCAAATCAGATGGCTCAGTCTAAGTTAGCCAGCCTAAGCTCCTAATCTTTGTTGAACCAACCTTTGCCATAAGAAAGCAGCAGTGTAAGGGAAACAGTCGACAACACAATGGAAACTGCTTGCTGCTGATGGGATTTTGGTACTTGTAGCTCCAAAGTGGAGTTACTGATGGGTAAATCACCATCAGAGCATTTTCCTCTGAGTTGAAAGATGAAAAAATAACAGGTGAATGCATTGGTTTTAAATATTTTGGAATAAAAGCCCTAAGTTTTTTAGCCCTGAGAATGTTGTTGCTCTCCTGGAGTACTTTTATTTTTTATGACTGCATCTTGGAGCACCCTGGTGTGAGTCTAACTTTTTATGTTTCCCACTGTACCACAGCAATGGGGAAATGCCTTGTTTTATCATTCCACCCTTTGATTTTTTTTATGTTCCTTTTGGCATTTTTTATCACTAGGAGATGTGACTGACACACACAAAAAACCAGCTTTGTGAAAAAAGCTAATTTCATCGCTCTCTACTGTTTGTGACCCCCATCTCTACCTTTGCTCCTTTCTCCCCTCAGTTCTTTCTACAGACTCTGTAAAATGGCCGCAGTGATGCTCCTGAGTGTTAGTGATGAAATGAAGGTTTCATAGCCTTGCAGCCAGGAGATCTCCTGGCTGAACTGCAGGCCAGGTGAGGTTATGACAGGGGAGTTTGTGATACACTTTTCCCCACTGTCCTGCCAGGACAGTGCATGCTTTTTCCATGCTCATTTTCCCATATGGGCTCTGGATTTTTTCTCATTGAACCCCTGGTACAAAGTAGTTTAGATGAGACATTTTCATTTTTTTCACAAAGACAGAGAATATTTTGAATGCATTTCTTCCAGTGGTTTTCTGGAACCATCTGTTTAGCAAAAAAAAAAAAGAAAAAAAGCAGACTATTTTTTTCTCATTATTTAATATTATATTTTATATAAAACTCCAGAGGATTTATTAAACTGAATAATTTCATTGCCTTTTTATAATGAGAAAAGTTTATTAGAGAACACAGGGTCATAAAGCCTTTTCCTATAAACATCTTAATTGATCCATTTAAGCTTCAGTGTGCTCTTTCCAACCCTTCAAACACGATCACCTTGTGCACTCCTGAGGGTGACTGAGGATGCAGCATGGCTCTCTGGGCTGCTTTTAGCTAAACAACCCAAACATGACCTTCAAAATCAATCTGTGGTGAAGAACTGGAGTATTTTGCTTCTTCTGTTGGCTCATGTGTTCCTTGGAATTCAATTGAATTCCAGAATTTTTATCTTGACAATTAGTGAAAACCTGGCCATGGAACAGACATGATGAATTTTGAACACAGTGATTTTGCTGGAATGGTTAAGAAATTTTGTAATTTTCGAAGGCAGGGGTCTGGTATAAAGTATTGTTTAGGTCTGTTGCCCAGGGAAATGCACACATTTGTTATGTACACAGAATTCTGTCACTTGTGCTCCCCACAGGCTTGAAAGGTGCACTCGCACAATGTTTTTCTCTGTTTTATTACTGATACAGCTGTATCCATCACAAGAACGTTGGAGCACACGTGCCCCTTTGCTGCATGATTAAAAGAGAATTATGTTGTTTCATGTCTCAAAGCGCCCTTTGGCAACTACATCTTCTTATGAAGTTATTGAACTTGGCAAGCTGACTTTGTGGGAAGAGGTTCAAGAGTTGCATCAGTTCAATCTGGATTAGTTCCTGAGTGGATGTGAGATATTTCTGTTGTAGGCAGCTCACACTCAACATGAAATGCTACCAGCCCATGTTTGGAGCTGCCTGCCATCTGAAACTCTCAGAAGAATAGCTGCAACTGGATCTCAGTTTATGGCACAGAATCGCTGTAGAGATGCAGTGTTGAATAAATCACGTGTGCTTTTTAGGGAAGATACTCGTTAATGTAATTTCCAAAAGCTCTGGTCAGGCCTTAAGGGTTGGGAAAAAAAAATCAAGAGAAGGGGGAGAGAAGTTAAAACAGAGAAGTGATGAAGAAAATTTGATTTTTGGTTTAAAGACTATTAAAATGTTTTTTAACTGACTATCAAGAAAGATAAAGCGTAAGTAGTGATGAATTATGGAAGATAGTTGCAGCAAATCTGAAAGTTTATATGAGTTGGATTTGTGAATGTCCAGGAGAATTTCTAATGATACATTATGTATATAAACCTAAATTATGGGGTAATAAGGGGAAATCAAGTTATTTTTCTGAACCATTTTTTAACTTAAGGAAACAAAAAGAGTCCTGAAAAGGACTTCAGGACTTCATAGATCTTTCTTTCCCTTTTTGACTGTAATACTAATGACAGCGTCTACTTTTTGAAATTATGTCAGTAAATCATTTGAATAGACTTGGGTTATGGAATGTTTGTAAAAGTTCTGAAGCAAAAATGTTCATTTATTGCTCTGACTTTTGCAAATACAGAATTAAGTAGACTTGTGGGGGTTTTTAGGGGGGGATTGGTTTTTGTTTTTTTCTTAAGCCTGTACTCTAAATAGAGCAGTGTCTTACCTGTTTGCTAACTGGATAAGGCAGCACCTGAAAAAAATCTGTGGGAAGTAAATTATCCCGGGATAAGAGTGTGTGACACACCAAGGACAAAGAGAGAGGGGACTACCAAGCCTTCTGACATCTTTAGAATGTATAAGACCTTTTCCTGTCTTCTTCTCCAGCAGAAGTAGCATTTGTTTTTGGCTATGTACCTGGATACCAGACTTAGAAATATCTGGGCTCCTTCCTGCTTGAGGAAGAGAGAAAGACACAAGCCAGATTTTTTGGCTGACCTAGAGGGCTTTTCATTTAATTTCTTTCTGGTCGCATTTCTTGAACACAGGGCTTGCTTTACAGACAGGGTGGTCAAAGCAGCAGTTCCACTGCTGATTCCCATTAATTTAGATATTTACAGACATATAGGCAAAAGTATTTGTTCAGGTGCTGCGTTCAGAGGAACACTTGCTCCCTGACAAAAATTGATGTACACAAAAATACTTTGCAGAAAAGCAAGCCAAAATGAATGCATGTTTAATAATACAGGAGGGAATTCCCAAAGTGCTTAGCACTGCTTGGATTATGCTCCCGGATGTTTGTGAGATCTTTCACTGCAGGTAGTGATAAAAAAGGGTCAGAGTTGGCTTCATCAAAAAAAAAAAAAAAAATTGAATTCTTTCTTGTTTTCTTCAGAGCCAGTTGGCAGTGTGGGAGAAGTAGACATTCTTCTGATGTTGGATGGAAATACCATCATATGGATTTCCTGGAATTTCATTGTGAGCTTGGACTCTGAGGCAGCCTCTGGGTGACTGGGGAGATGGTAAGTGGAAGCACAGATACACACTAATTTCTGACCCTGTATGTTTTTAGTGCATAGGAAGATGGTTCATTCCAGAAGAGTTGTACTGAAGCATCTTCAGAGGTGTGGCTCATTTTTTGGAGGCAGTTGAGGAAGGGTGGAAATCAGTCTCATTGTACTCAGAGAAATTTAGAAATCATGTACCATTAAATACTGATGGTACATGTTCTCTCTGCTCAAGAAGATTGGGAAAAGCCATTTATCACTCAAAAACAAACAAACAAAAAATTCTAAAAAAATTTGACTTTCAAATGAAAAATCAAGATACGCACATGACCTTAACACTGATCTATGATAATTAATGCCATGCTGATATAGATTAATGGAAGTTTTGCAACATGATTTACTCATTAACAATGGTGGCAGCCAATCATTTGACTAACATATATGTCTGAAATTTATATGATTGATTATCTATGTATATACAGTTGCAGACATGCACTCTCTCTATAAATATATATAAGTATGCATGGGGTTTGTGTATCATACCTGTCATTTAAATATACAAAGATAGATGAACTTTACAGAACATTCCCATTTTGGGAGATGTTTCCAAGGAATCTCATACCCACTGGGATGCACTGGCTCCCAGCACCACAGTGAGGGTGTGGCATGTAATTATAAGAGTAAACCTACGTATAAAACCAGAGGCATTTGGCATGTGCTTGCATCCCTGTCTTAACACATCCTGCTTAGCATGGCAAAATAACAGTGGAGCAGAGATGGCACAAGTTTTTGTATGCATCGAAACAGAGTGCAGGCCTTTCCCCAGCTGTGGTCATGTGCAGGAACCACAGAACCATAATTCTGTGCTTTCAATGCTGTTGTTACCTGGATTAGTTTAAGCTGAGATGTTTACCATCTTGTGGATTGCAGTCATCATTTAAATATCTTTATTTTTTTCTTTGCATCTAAAGTCACTGTAGAACTTCCAGAAATCCTCTACCACACCACTGAAATAAGAGGAAGCAAGAGAGAATGCCAACTTTGATCATTTCTCTTAGAAGGCAGCATTTCTTGAGAGCTGGAGGGAAAGTGCTGTGGCTCAGAGCTGCTGATTACTGTGGAACTCATGAATTATTAAGTAATAAAGTATTTTGCCATGTAAGCAATTAAAGGTCCTGTCATCTACTGAGCTGGTGATTCCAGAACCACATTTGTGTCTTCGTGACTGTTTATGAAGCCACACAAATTTTTGTGTCTGTTGAGATGCCAGGCTTCTTCATTTCCACTTGGTGCACATACACAGGGTGCAGAGATGGCTACAAGGAGCCTGAAGCCTCAGAGAGGATTCCTCAGTAAGTCTGAGGTGTCGTCTACTGGCTGTGGTCAGGATGGGTTTGATGGGGTAAACTGAGCATTGTTCTTTCTCCAGCAGTGGGGAAGATACTGTTTAATGGCTCAAGGCAGGAGCCTCCTAAGTAAGCTTGTGTCTGGATATGATTTAAACAATTTCTTGTGCGGAGAGTAAAATTTATTATCTGAAAAAGCCATAAAATGACTGCATGTTCTGCACACCCTGGTATTTCGGATCTGTCAAAAGAGGACACATCTTGTCTGCAATGATGTAGAAACTGAAATACTAAAATAGCTGGCTGTTGAAATAAAATAAAAATAACAGGATGAGATGACAATCAAAAAAATCTTTCAAAGTTCCAGAAATAGATTTGCCCCTGAAGAGAATAGTTTTTTGTACAAGTAGGATCAAAACTTTGCACAATTGGAGAACAAATCTATTTTTCCTCTGATTCCTAATTCCTTATTGTTTGGGCATCTGAGAGGTGCCACAAAATGTTTTGGAACTCTGCATCTCAGGCATATCAGTTGTTTGGTTTTACTATAGCATAGGAATAATTTTTTTTTTTTTCAGCTTAGAGTTCATCCTTAACAAACAAAAGTGGTTTTACAGCCAAGAAAGATCCACGATCCCGAGTGCTAAACCCAGAGCTCTGGTTCTTTCAGAGCTCGAAACCCTCGAAACTTTGGAAGCGACAACAAATTGGTTGTGAAATGAAATCACTCCACCAACATTAGGGGGATTTTGCAAGTAATCCTTGGCTTAGTCACCAGGTTATTTTAACTGTGGCCCTCTGCTTCTGATGCAGATATTTCCAGTACTGAGAGGAAACTGTGAGTGGAAGCTTTCAGATGCAGCGTGATTAAGTCAAGGATATAAAGATATGGATCTCTGTGGAGCGAGGACATGAACCCAAGTAGGACTGATTTGCTTTCCAGCTTTTTAAGAGCCCATGTTAAAACACACAGCTCTGTCAGTGGAGCTCAAGAGGTAGCTTTACATTGCAGCTACACGGTGTCTGTAATAGGGTTCAGTTATCGTGCTAATGGTAAGTGGGGGATCTGCAAAAATTTTCCAGATTTCTAGGAGAAAAAAAAAATAATGCAGTCTGCTTTGCATAACTGTCTGCAGTGAGCAATAAAATGGCTGTAACAGGGATCATTGCTTTGCACATGGAAAAAAATATAGGTTTTCTATATACTTGCAATGCATTTGCTTAAAATTTATTGCACGTGTATTTAAAATATATATCCCCTGTATAAAACAGTCTGTTTAAAAAGGGACAGCTGTGCCAATTTTCATAATATTTCAAATATGTGGAATAACAAAATGCATTCAAAGCATCATTAAAAACTGATACTTTTGGAACATTTAAATGGGGTCGTTTGTTGTCTTGAGTGTCTTTAAAGAAGCATGTGTGTGGAGCATTTTTCAGATTTACATAACTGAGAAGAATAAAATTGAGATTCCCCGTCCCCTTCTGGGCAACCTGTGACAAGATTTAGTCCAAAATAATAGTGTACAGCAGGCTGAAGGTACCTTTGTGTCTTAGCTCCCTGTGCTTTGTGTAGTAGCAGTATAATATTTTCTACTGGCCAGATTCAGTATAAAGTCCTGCCTTTTCCATACTCCAATGATGCAAAATATCCGTGGGCTTGGCTAAACACAGATAAACCAGCTTTACAGCTGTTTTCTGCTGCCAAAGGAGTGCAAAGCAGCTGGAAATTATTGGTGAATCTGGTCTTATATCTTTTCAGTGAGTTCAGAAACCCATGTGTTTGGTTGGTGGGGTTTTTTTTGGTTTAAACATAGAGCAGCTTGCTGTGGGAAAGGCTGGTTTGCCTCCTGAAATGAGAAGCCAGCAAGTTTCAGAACTCAGAGCTGCTGGATCAAGCTCTGCCTTCACAGGTTGAATATAACTAACAAGGAGCACTGCACTTGCTTTGACAGACACGTTTAATCCATGGAAGTTGCTCAAAAATCAATCTGGAGTACTAATTCCCTGATGGAAGCTTTAGGAAAAAGAAAAAAATATTTAGGGAAAATAACTGAAGGTACAGAAGGTCCTACACTGGACAAATGATGTGGGGGAGGATAAGTTGTGCCTAAAGCTGAACAGGAAATAGATTTCCCAGCCCACAGGGGAAAAAAGTAAAAATAAAACAGGGATGTAGAACTTTTCCTACTTTGTATCTGGATAACAATAGCAATTAAGAAAAAATAATTATGAATGAGACCATTCTATCATTTGGTTAAGGTTCTAGATGACTTCTGCATTGTGTGACACAGATTCAAGACTTATCAGTGAGTCAAATCACAAATCTGCACTCCTGGGATGAATCTCTCACCTTTAAGATACAGGAGAGATGGGTAGTAGTAAAAAATCTTGGGGTTGCAACACAATTTGTGTTATGGATGTGGAGCACTTTAAATTGATACATGCATACAAATGGTTTTGTTTTGACAAATCTGTGCTATTTGAAGAGAAACACTTTTCAATAATAATAGTGATAATGAATTAAAAAATCTGAACAATTGGGAAGGTGCCTGAGGATTTGACACATTCTTTTTTTTCTACTGGCTATTTAATTACTCCATGTGAAATATTTGTCAGAAAGGACTGAGCCTGTTTCTCAACAAGCTGTAGAATAATTTGGAATGTAAAGCATCTTGTGGATATTAGGGCACAACAAAGTTTATTACCTTCTTTAAAGTGTCACCAAGAGGTCCTGGGAGCTGGAAGTGGAACAGGCACCTCTTGATGCTTCTTCCTGCATTTCATCCACGAACTGTTCTCTGGGTCCTTGATAGTCCTGTAGGTATTTTGAACTGTGATATTTTCCCATGAACTGAGCATTTTCTCTCCTCCTTTCCTCCAGATGTGACACCTGGCTCCAAGTGTGTGACTGAGATTATCGAGCAAGTCCTTCATTTTGCAGGAAGAAAAGATAGAAGATGTGAAGTCTTTTATGACTTGCTGCATATTGGGCACAACAATTCTCATGATTTCTGAATCCGCATGTGCCTCCCCAGCTTGTCAAGGTAATTCATTATGGCACACCTCAGAAATTCTTATTTTGTACTTCCCTCTCATGCTGAAGTACTTTTTCCTTTGGGGAAGGTGATGGACAGTAGTTTTCCCTTTTGAGATGCTTGGCTTCTGTTGGTACCCTCTGGTCAAATAGACCTGGTTCTTATTTTTTTTCCTTAAAATCACCCAGAATCTGCCTGAAAAATACTGAATCTGAGGGACAGAGTATTCCTGAGGAGAGGGGAGGTTGTGCTGAATGGATATGGGGAGCTGTTAGAGCTGCTTCAGGTTATTTTCCCTTCAGGATACTGAGTAGTGCCTGTGGCTTCACAGCAATTGAATTCTTGTGGGCTTCACACTCTAGAGCTCAAGTGGCAAGGGACAAACATGGCTTTGTTCTTCGTTTCCTACAAATGTAATTATTTCTAGGGGTTTACAAATCGATTGTGAATGTAGTTTGACATATATTCTTTGTTGATTTTTACATTTCCAGTCTTTTCAATGGTTGGACAGTGAAAAAGCTAGCCAGGGAAATCATAATCTACTCTAACTAAATACATAACAATCCAATAATAAAATTATTGGGAAAAACCCTGAAGGCATTTATAAAGTGATGTCGAAAAACGTAAATCGTTTAAAGAAACACCAAAGCATGGTGTAATTCATGATTATGTTAGTCAAATAACCATGAGTCATTTTCAACAGAAAAAAAAGTGCCAGATTTTATCCTATAGACTAAGAAAGCACTAGAAAATAGTCTTCAGAGATCTCCATCATGTTCAGAAGCACTGAGAGCAGTCCCCTTCATAAAGGGGGTTTCCTTCTTTAACTTTCTCACAAGAGAAAGGAGCAAGTGTAGGTACAGCTTTTTCTCTGGGAATAAATCCTAGGTATGGGATTGTTATGAAGGAAGGGGTTAGATGCAGACATTTGGATTTAGTTGACTGAAATTTCATGTTCTTAAGGAAAGTTTGTAAAAGACAGCAAAAGGCCTAAATAATGCATGACACTACTGTGTCAAATAGTTTTAAAGGCTTTCTGAAAATGCATTTTTACTCAGAGCCTTACTAATATATTTTATTTTTTTCTTACTGTTATGCACAGCGTTTTTTAAGTTCACATTTTCATTTTCCTCCCTGCAGTGCTGAATGGGTCATATAGATGTTCTTAATATCAAATGCTACCTAATGAAGATGCAACTTTGAGGGTTGCTTGCTATTGTTTAAGCTTACCACTAACTAACTACAGGTTCAATTAATTGGAAGTTAAACTTAGAGTAATTTTTCTAACTATTGAATTGTATTCAACAACACGTGTTCATTGAAAACCTTGCTTGAATAACATAATGAGCAAAGTATTTGAACAGAATAATAAACAATCCAATCAGTTCAAATCCTTTTCAGACAAGTAGGATTCTAATACTTTTTGGCGAAATTCCAATGAAGTCATTAACTTTCTAAGAGGAAAAGAATATATGCACCTTTACTGTATGATTATGATTAAACATAAAATTCCAGAATTATTAAGAGGGTAATCTGACAGGTATTTCTATCCATAAAAATCTTGGACTGCCATAAATCAGCAGAAGTCCTTTTCTAACAAGAATTATTAGAAGAATTCTAAATCAGCTGTTGGCCAAAATGAGCATGTAAAGTTTTAAAAGTTTATAAAATGATAAGTATATCTTTCTTTTAGACAGTTCCCAGTTCTGGAGGACATTTTAATCTGTCCTCTTGTCAACATTGGTTTTTGCTCCTCAAGGGAATATTCCACAGTATGTTTTTTTTTTGACATGACTGCAGTCCACCACAATCTCTTGCCAGATGGTAGTGTGAATTGTATAGAAGAATTGCTTTGCTGCAAGATCTTCTTTATTTCAGGAAAAGTTCACCGTTAGGCCTAGAGACTAAAACCAGTAAAATTCCTGAAGGTTGGCTGGACTAGTGAGTGCAGGGTGCTTTTATGCTGTTTGAGCTTTCAGAAAGCAAAAGCAGAAACCTGAATGGAATGCTGAAATGATTATTTCAGCTCATATAGATGAAGAGCTGCTACAAGACCCATCTCAGTTTTAACTCTATTTTGTAAAACTATATATAGATTAGGCACAGTCATGTCCATTAGTAATTTCTGTCTTCCTCTCATGTAAGCATAAAACTAGTTTAACAGAGTTTCCTGGGAAGAGCAGGATGAATCCAAAACACACAAGACCTCATCCAGCTTCCTGTCTGTAGGTAATGCTGCAGTCATTTTGGATTAGCGATAAACGGTCCTGAAATTGGAAACAGGTTCTCCCAGCTTTACACAAGAATCTGCAAAAACATGAATACTTGTACCCAGAAAGTATGATTCCAATCCAAACATCATAAAATAATATACAGTGCATGCTTAACTGCATGCAGGTCCATAAGAATGTATTAAATGACATTGCCAGATGCCAAAGACAAATATGGTTTCAGCATTCAGATGGATTGGAACCTGAAGGAGATGATGGCTTTTCTTGCGCTGTTGTCAGGGCTGTACTTCTGTAAAATGATTTCTGTCCTTAGTTTCTGGTATCATTTCCCTCATTCCTTTGCATGTACGACGCTGTGACATTCTGCTGGACACCTGAAAAAGCTCTGGCACAACCTCAGCCCTGTTCAGATGTGCTGGCTGGGTGACCTCAACATTCTTTGAGGCCCTTCAAGGCCCCTTCTGGAGTGCACAGTGATAAAGATACTGGGGAAGTCCTCACCAAATTTGGTGTAAAATGTCTGGGTTTTATCCCAGGCCGTGAAAGGGAATTGCCACCCCTGCGCTTTCACCTGAACAGGTTTAAATTTTTGCAGCCAAGGTATTTATCCAAGGTCAGAGATCTGAGAGGAGAAAGCAGATACAGCCATCTTCATTCCTTCATACAACCACTGTAGCTTCTTCAGAGAACCACTGGGATCACAAAAAACAGGAATGGAAATGTTGATCTGAACACCAGCCCCGTGCAATTTGAGAGAAAAATGCAGATACAGTGAGTAATTCATACCAGTCAGTATTCTAAGGGCTTGGAGGGTTGAAACTTCCAAGTTTAGAATTCAAATATAGAATCCAAACTAAAGACATAAATCATGATTAAATCATGCAAGTTGGGAGGCAATAATCTGAGAAAGCACTTACTCTGGGTATCTCATTAAAAAGAAAAAAATTGGAGAGGAGTGGGGTATTTGCCAGCACATAGCTCTAAATTTGGAGCTCAGCAGAAGCCATCCAATATGAAAAATCAATGTCATTTTGCTCATGCTTCCTGAAATGTTTAGGCTGCAGAAGATGAAAAGCAAACTCAACTTTTTCAACCATAAGATAAAGTAATAATAAAAGGAGGCTACAAGGAAGACGTGTAAAAATGACAAAACTAGCCAGGCTCCACTTTCCAAAATGCTTTCTCATATGAGTGAAATGAATTAGGGATTTCCCTAAGCTTTCAAACTAACCCTGAATTATAGCATTGGTGCTAGGTGATAGCATCTCTCCCAGTAGGAACTGAATCAGAACAATGATGTTCAGTGACAACAGAAGACCCCCATACTTACCAATACAAATATGGGTTAAAATCTTACAACTTTGAAATTAATTTACTTCTTTTATCACTGTCACTGATGTTGTTGCTTCTCTATAAGAATTGTGGACCAATTTGAGACTGTGCATTTGAAGTCTCTTGCTCTTTTAAATGATCCACAATGACCATTCATCTCATTTCCTGCAATATCCCAAAATCACAGGGTGGTTTGGCTTGGAAGACACCTCAAAGACCATTTTGTTCCAACTCTCTTGCTATGGGCAGGGGCACATTCCCCTAGACAGAGTCCCAGCCTGGCCTTGAACCATTTCCAGGGATGGGGAACCCACCATAACGTGCTTCTCCTACAAGACCAGGGCAAATATTCCAGCTGTGTAAATGTTTCTAGCTGAAAATGCAAAGTCTTACAGGAAGAGCGCTTTCCAGGGACATGGATAAGCAGCGCTTGGATCCCTGCTCCAGCCTCATGCCCCTCAGAATTGCAGATACCTGCCAAGCACTCTTACTGGAAGAGAGTTTCTCCTGCAACCTGGTCATTCATTAGCCATTGCTTTTCCCTCAGAATCTGCAGCAAGAGCTCTTTCAGTTTCCAGCAAAACTTTGAAATTTCTTGCCAAAATCTTTCAATATGAATGGAAATGTCAGTTGCTTGGGAATAGACTCATATTTTGTCTTGGACCCTCCTCCTTTACAAAGGCAATTTGTCTCCTAAAGTTACAGTTACCACAAAAATCTCAAAAAGTTTGCATTGCAAGGCATGCCCCTGGTGGTTTTCTTACAAAGCATGAGAAATGATAACAAACCAAAGCCTCACCACCATGCACTTGAACGCTGTGAGTTGGATTTTCTGTACTATTTGAATAATCCAGTTTCTTCAATACAATATCTAATTTCACAGATAAAGGTGATAAGGGAGGAACATGGAAGGCTTATAGATTTATTGGCAAAACTCCATCTCTCAAATATACCTGTAATGGTACTTGGGAGAACCATTCTACAACTGTTATGTTTTCTTTCACATGCAGCAGCAGTGGCAGGAGTACATAATGTTATTTCACAGTTACATTTCAGATTTACTTTAAGAATGTCAAAATACTTGTGACTTTCTGGATAATCCTTCCCACAGATAACACCTTCATGTCTGCCTCATCTCAGATATTTATCTTTAAAATGTTTTTTCTCAAACAGACACACTAATGCTTTGTGGAGTCAAGAAAAATGCCATTTTATCACACATTTCTGTTTTAGGTATCTTTGTGGTTTTGCCCTTTTTACTATTTGAGACCAGTTCTTTTTAGCTAACTTGCCCCTTATCTGCAAGTAAAGCAGTTCAGTTTTGCAAGAATAACAGAGACTTTTCTCCAGGATTGCATTACTCAGATTTTCAGGTTCCATTCTCAGAGAAATTAGTTAGAATGAGATAACTGTTAATATAATCATAATTTCTGGTTGCAACAGCATCTAACTACAATCTGTACACTGAATTACAGCAGTATTACTGTGGGATTAATTTTATCTGAGTTTTTTGGGGTTTTTTTTAAACCAGAAAAGTAAAATAGAAATCCAACACAACCAAAACCGAGAAAAATCCTAGCCTCCAGTTGCAGGTAAGCTTTGAGGGGGTTAGTTTGCATTAGCAAAGTTAAATAAATAAACAGAGGAACTTCTGGCTTGATTCAATGAGCCATACTTAGACTCTCACAAAGCCACTGTTGAAGGCCTGTTTTTGCAGAGCTGCCACACTCTGCAGGTCACAAGGACAAACTAGGTCCATAAGGGAAAGTATTTTAGGTTTAAAAAACAGGAGGAAAAAAAAAAGTGCTGATTTGGGCATTCATAATCTCCATGGCACTGCAAACTCAAAATGCAGTAGCTCAGGCAGCATGTTTTTTGTCAGACTGCTGGCCTGCTTTTCTTTTAGGGGATCTGGAGACATATAGAGCTGTGTAAAAGGAATTCCTCATTCCCAAAGCCTTCTGTTCCTGCAGCTCTGCTGATGTGGCTTGTTCTGCACTGGTGTCACCTGGAGGCTGAATGAATGGACTGACAAATCCAGAGGGTGGAACTGGGGTGGGCTGGGAGTTGCCCTGCAGTACCAGGCGCTGTCTCTCAGTAGGAATTGCCCAAATGTCTTCTCTATTGTAAATTCCATGCCCTTGATTAGTGACACCCAAACCATCAGGAGATGGCTCAGCCCAGGTCTTGGTCTCAGCTGTGACAGTGGCTTGTGAGAGATCAAGAGAGCCAGGTCAGTGAATCTCCTGTCAGATTCTGTGGGCCCCTCTCACTATTTCTACATCTTCAGCCATAGTAGGACTTTTATTGAAAATCAGAGTGATGGCAGGAGGTAAGGATGACCAAAACTGGGTCAGGGGTACTATATCAAAAAGAGGACAATAAAGTATTTCAGTTGGCCAGTTTAAAAAGGAGAGAGAGCAAGATATTTTTTCATTGTGCAAATTTTGTTCCCCCTTCCTGAGGGACTGGTGTAATTAACAGTGATTTCTTTTGCTTTCCATCTGTAATTGCTGGAGAAGCTCTGGTGGTGGAATTTTAACCCTTCCATCTTTCTGCGACCTTAACGTTTCCCATGAGAAATAAGGGAATTTGCTTAATCTCTTTCTATGGGGCTAGCCATGGGTTATTGAAAATGACCTATAGTTATTGTGCCAACGCATAAAATGTCACAAGTAATTTTGGCAAACCTAAAGAGCAAACTAATTGAAGGATTTTTCAGTGAAAGTCAGAAAAAAAATCATCTGTTTTTAATATCTACCAGGGCTCAAATACAGCTTTTATTTCACATATAAAGATGTTAACTCTGAAGCATACAGACCTTTCTAGAATTACTTATGGTACAATTTTCAGAAAATTAAACATTAAACAATCTGATCAATAATCAAAGTGATCCAGATTAAAACCTAAAGACAAATTGCTTTGCTAGTTCCTGCTTCAAAAGGAATTTTGAACTTTTGAAAGGAACATGCTTTTCTTAAAAAGATTATTTTTAGGGGATATCTAGGAAAGCAAGATTAGCAAAACCATTGTGCAGCTGGTGATGTGGGATTTATTAATCCCTGGGTCACATGTGCCATGGAGCTGCAGCAGTTCCATATGCTTACAGATGTACTGGTCAGAAATTAAGTGTAAATACAGAACATTAAATACTACTGTGGGGAGCCAAGGAATCTGCATGTCTACAATGTGGTTGTTGCTGGTTTTGTTTGTGGTACCTTTTAATGCACTTGAAGAACCAAGAAGCAGCTGCTCTTGGTTCAAGAGAAATGAACTTCTTGCCATGAGAAAAATTTGTGGAGAGTGCATCTCTTTCCTGGTAAATGACATCATTCTACTACCTACACACTCCCCAGCACCTTTTGCTTTTTAAAATAACTTTAAACCAGGGCCTGGCAGATGCAGAATTGGAGATTTTCATTTGATGTGAGGTTTTCTGACAGTTTATATAGTTTATTCTTTTAATGTGTGTCATGAAAATCAAGCTGTTACCCCCACCAAGATTTCCTGAAGAACAAAGTGTGAGAACAAATTCTTTCCAGCCTTACACCAGGGCAATGTGACTGACTTTTCAAGGCCTGTATGATGTAAGTGGGAGCAGTTTGGCTTTTGTTGTATAGCATGTGCATATAAATATATGTGTGCATATAATAGAGACGAATGTAAAAATGTCAGCAAGGGAATATTTTAGGCTAAGTGTCAGGAACTGTTTCTTCGCACTGAAATCTTTTATGATAGAGAATAATTTCTCCATTGGGAGAAATGGTGGGAGCTTCTTTACTAGATTAAAAACTGGACAAACCTTGCAGAACACAGCATGGAGCAGTTTTGTGTTGGCAGAGATGTGAGCTAAGCACCTAGGAGCTCTTTTCCACCCCCAGTTTCCATGGAAGATAGATGGATAGTTTGATAACCCTCGAGGCAGTTTTAGCAGCATAGCGCTAATGTAGCTCTTGTACTTGCCAGACCAAGTTTTCAAAAGACATTTGGACAAACTGTGCCTGAAGTGGTTCATAAATTACACTGCATTATATCAGCAAAACTCTCTTCACTTCAGGGAGGTGACTTCAGCAGCAAAAAGCCAGTACATCCACTGGGATTATTGTTTTTACTCTTGGGAATTAAACCCATGTGAGGCTTTGATGTGTACCAATGGAAGAGAGGTGGCCAGGAATGTGTCAAACATCACCCAGACTGATGCATTTCCCCTAAAAAGTGCCTGGCTCAGGGAATCCCTTGGGTGAGTGCTAGAACTGTCAGTGTGCTTTGGCCCCTCTGTCACCACCATAGGAAACAGAATTTATTTGCTTGGAGGGGAAATGGGGGAATAGTGGAATTTACAAAATGAATTGGAATCTAAGTTTCCTTACCTCTGATCACAGAGGTATGGATACTTAGAAATTAAATAAGAACATACAGATGGAAACATTTCCTTTTGCTGTTATGGACACTTTTATAGACAATTTAAGCCACATAATACTTGCTTTCTTGTTAGATTTGCCTTTCCCAAATCCTCTAAGAGCAGTTCACAAGTAGTGATGAGAACCAGTGGATGGTATTCCCAAATGGACACGAAGGGAAACAGGGGAGGGCAATTGTTCTGTACATTGATTTCTCTTTATCAGAAAGTGTCTAGGCTTTCTATCTTTTCACTTCATGTTTTTGCAAGTGACAACTGTAAGTTGTATTTAAGCAGTATGTCTCTCAGATAAATTCTGGGCAGCTGGTAGATATTTTCAGTGAGAGATGTTGTACCAGCTTAGAAACTCCAGCAACAGGCAAGGAGAGAGTGGAGAGTCTGCATCCCTTTCAGTAAAGATTTCTCATTGCTACAGGACAATAATTAATGGTTTATGCTGTGTTATTTTTTTTAATATGCTTATTAAGATTTTGGATAGATTCTTTCAAAGACGTGAATGGCACAGTTGATTTGAGGATTCCTTTTGGAATCCCTGAGCATGCTGCAGAGCTGCTGTCAAACTCTGTCCTTGTCATTAATTCTGACTCCATGGGCATGTCTGTGTTTTCTGTGTGCAGGGTTTGTGGCAGGGTTATGCTTGTAGGTGAAGAGGGAAATAAAAAGTTGTCACAGCCAGGAGTTCTGTGGAGTGTTCCAAGCGGATGCTGAGGGCTGTGGGATACAGCTGTACAATAATCATCCAGCAGGTGTTCTGTGGAATGCCTAAAGTGGATCCTGAGGGCTGTGTGATGCACCTGTACAGGAATTATCCATCGGGGCCCCAACAGGAGCTGCTTGAGCGCAGGTGCTTCTCATGGTGATTTTTGTTATCCCTTTCAGGTGGGGAATGTACTGGCTGGTGATGCTGTTCTCTTTCTCTCCTGTTCCACAGTTGGTCTGGAGGTCAGGAGTGGAAACACTCCTGCTGCAAGTGGCTAAAACACCAGGTAAAGATGAAATATGTTTTACTGTTTAAACTGTGTTCAACCCTGGCTATTGAGGAATTTAAATTAGGTTATCTAGTGAAATGGTATGATGGGATTGTGCTGGGGTAGGGTTGCATATAGCCAGAAGGGCTCATGTGAAGAGTGTGAGGTGCAGGAGAACACAAAATGTTCTCTGTAAGATAATTTGATGGATTAATCTTAGACTAAGATTTGTTATTTATTTATGTAATTGTTTGAGAGGTATAGTTAATGGTAATTAATTTTAAATGAAATCAAGAGGGGTAAAAAATGTTGCATTGGGCCTAAGTGAAAAAGAGATGTGACTCTTTGCAACCTTTATTAGAAATGTTGACAAAGCCTCTAATTAATCAGATTCAATGCTTAGAGCCATAATTCAGTTGTAGCAATGTTTCCAAGATGACCATTGCTGCTCAGTGCTGTGACTCAGGTGTTTTCAGAGGAGCTGAGAGACATCTGTCCATGTTTAACTCATAGGAGTACTTTTTAGGTAAAAAGAGAAGGAAATTTGAAGGATAAAGCAAAGGTCTGAATGAATAAATAGTATTACATAAATACTCAATAGTTATCATGCATAAGATCTGACAGGACATAAACTCTGCTGAGAAATCTTGTTAGGTAACCTGCCAAAAGCTGAATATATCCTAATATGTCATTTGTCGTCTTACAGTCATTTAAATCCCATGAACAAATACAGAGGAAGGAGGAAAAAAATAAATTGAAACTATTTTTAGCCACCAATGTGTGGCAAGGAGCCTTTTCCAGTGCACTGGAGTAAAGAAATGGACAGGGAGAAGGGAAGCTTGGAGCTTGAAACTCCAAAAATTCCTTTAATTAATTTATTTTTGAATGTGGAAGTAGTTGGGAGCAGGAATCACTCTGCCTGCAGAAAGGCCTGGAAGGACGTGCACATGTGAGGAAGGAGGCATCCTTGGGAGGATTGGCATAGCCAGGCACAATTCTTCATGAGGGAAAGTCATAAATATACACATTAAAAGGGCTACTCTCTGTAAGGCCTTTTTCAAGCCTCTTTCTTGGAATAGAAATATTTTACATTAAAGGAATTGTCTGAGGCAGCAAAATGAAGTACTCTGAGCCTGTTTTATGAGCCATCTCTCTCCCCCTCTGGCTCTCTCTCTCCACACATATCTGTGTGTAGCCTATTTTAAGTGCACAGTGTTTGAGCTCTAGCACCATTTGAAAGTGTTACACTTGGCATGTCAGGATTTCCAGCACACCGGATTAAAGCTCCTTTGGAAAGGGAGGATGCTCCTCAGTCTGCTTTGCAGCAGGGGTTATGTGTCATTTGTAAGTTTTTAATCATATTTCAGAGCTGTGAATTGATGCCCTTTGGTGCTCAGCCTGTTGTTTTCATCACTGCCTGGCTGTGTTTGAGCTCTGGGCAGCTGATAATTTGGGGGTCATGGCTCACTCCTTCACAGAAGGTGTTGGGAATTATGAGAATATGAGCAGAGTTGGATGGCTTGCAAATGACTGCAGATTTCAGATGGGCTGAGAGGCTCGAGGAGGATCCCAGTAAGCAGGCAGCAGTGCTGGTGGGCCTGATTTCACTCACAGGAGGGCCTCCAGTGAAAATGGTGAGGTTTTCATGCAGTGGGGTAAGGGGTGCCAATCAATCAGCTGGAGAGATTGAGCATCATCTAAATTGGCAGCTTGAAAATAATCTAAAATAAAATAAATTGAGAACACTTGGAGAGTCTTTAGGCTATTGGGCAGGGAAATAAGGCTTGCAAACAGGTCTTATTGCTGAGTTAAAATGGCTGATTGTAGCATTCACTGCTTCTAACATTTATTTTTTTAATCTGAATATATTTTGCCTTCTTTTGGAGAGGATTTTGGAGAGCGACGAATTAGTCAATTTTCATAATCTGGTATTTTAATAATAGCTGTCTGCACATTGGGGGCTGCTTGCCCCTGCATGAGGAGGGAAATGATAGTGCTGCAAGGAGGAAAGAAATCCTGCACTGAAGTGTTCTCAGCTGGAGAGCCACAGCTTCCTCCAGACTGTGCAGCTGTGGGTACCTCTGCAGTGATGGCACTGAGGCCACCATGGCACTGGCAGCTCTGTTAAATTATTAACAAAACATAAACATCAAACAGATAGACTTTTTTTTTTTTAATTTAAAAACCAGCTGCTTCAAAGTGGAAGTGCATAGTTTAGAGTACAGGGGTTCCTGGAATGTTTTCATTGCTATCTTCTGACAGCTCTTTTCAGGGCTGCTGATCCTTCCTCTTTACTGCTGTTGAAAAGAATTTTTTTTTAGGAAATAGAGACATACTTTGGGATTTCTGCTGGCAAAAGTAAATACACAGTGTCCTCATGAAGTAATAAGTGAATAAGATCCTATTGTAAATATTTTGCAAGAGGGAGATGGGGTAGGGACTCAGGCACAAGGAGCAAAACATGTTTCCAGAGGTCAGCCTAATTTAGTACAAAAAAAACCTACCAAATATCTAATGATAGATTTCTTCCATACCATAATGTATTTGTAAAGATACTCCTGATACTTAAGAGTTTAATGTAAAATAAGAAAAAATTTTTTTTCTAATTTTTTCCTGCCTTAGAAGATTGTATTTTTAAGTCAGCTTTAAATTGTCCTGATCTAATTCTTAACTACATCACTCTACAGTAATGCTTATCACCACAACTAAAGTTTTTAGTGTTTTATAAAGTGGTTGTTTTGTAAAAAAAGCTATTTTTCCAAAAATAACAGTTCAGCTTCTTCCAATGTAGCTGGCTAAATTTTGGAGAGAATCAGGGACTTTGATTTACATGAGAAGTATTTTATGAAAAGTAGTTTTAGGGTACCCCTGAGGCACCCACAAAAACTCATTAATTCAAACCCCTTTCTGAACACAAAAAAAAAGTGACATTCTGGGCTTAGAAGGAAAAAAAAAAAGAGAGTTTTAATTAGAAAGAGGAGCTGCTGAGGGTGGCAAGGAAGGGTATTAGGTGGGCAAGAGGAAGGTGATGCTTTGGGAGGTTTTCTTTAGAGCTATCAATGGAGCTTTAATTGCAGCAGAGGGTGGAAAAAAGAAGCAAGGACAAGATGGGTGAGGGTCTCAGGCAGACGCTCTTAACTGAATAGTTAAAGAGTTCAAGATGTTAAATAGTTCAATATTTAAAGTTTCAACATGTCTGTAAGTATAATATCAATACTAATTTGTTGGTGTTAATATTTTGTAAATATTTTCTGTCTCGTCGATTGCCCTGAAAAATTATGTTGTCACTTCAATGTAATGGCAGGTTTTAAACTCCTGAAGTGTCTTCATGGGATAAAATGTGCTGGCTTTGACTTGGTCCTTGCAGTAAGAAGGAGATAATTCTGATTTTAGAAAGAAAGAGGGAAACTTTTACTAGATTTACCCCAAAATGACATTTGGTTTGCTCAGCTATTTCTCATGTGAAGTATGAGTATGGGGCCTGGTTTTTAATACTATTTGGCAAATAGCCAAGTATCCCCAAGGCTGGCATGCTGCTTTTGGAGATCAAGAGATCTCAGATCACAGGAGATGGATGGTGTTCTCACCCCTGCAGGGGCTGCTGAGAGGGGAAGTGACAAGGTTGCTCAGTGGGTTCCAAATCAAACTGGAGGTGCTGGATAAGAGACCATAAAATTTAGTCAGACTAAATTATCATGATTGTACCTCTGAACCTAAAACCTTTCCAGCAATGAACCAAAAAAAAAAAAAAAAAGAGCCAAGAAAATCCTTCCTAGCCTGACTCTGCTCTGTTTCTTTCTGCTTTGGATTTACTGAGCTTTCTTCTGTTCTTTTTCCTCTAAGGAAATACAGCAGTACTGAATGACCCTCAGTAAATCCTAAATCTGCTGTGGGAGTTGGGAGAGGCAGCAGAGCTCTGGATGAGGTGCACTGATAATGGTTCCTGCAGAGCAGCAAGGACACAGATGACACAACTTAGCACAGAACAAAGCAGCATCAAGGTTTTAAGCTCGGTTCTTGCAAACCTCTTTGGGATTCTAACTAATTTATTTCTTTTTTTTTTTTGTACAATGAATCTGTGTCAGTGTTTGATGTTTTTGGTGAGTAGGTTTCAATTCTCCTTCTGTGTCAGCAAAGGCTTTTATGCCAGAAATTTCAAGCCTTATTCCATCACTTGGAGTGGAGAGGGAAATTTATAAAAGAGTAAAGTAGAGAAAGAATTCCACACATCCACCTACATTTATCTTATTCACCAAGACTCTCTCTTTTCCTTCTCTTGGGGCTGAGAATAATTTTTCTTTTTACTGTGTTCTTGAGTAGCTCTCACCTAATACATTTTATCTCGCTAATAACTTTGTTTTCTGGTAGTTTAAATTTTAAGTGTGTTTGTGACACTACCTGAATGTTAAAATTTGTAATAAATGACCACAGTTCATAAAACTTAATCTTAGAAAATGAGAAATTGATTCTCATCTTGTTTGAGTGCTCAGATACCATGGTGTGTAAAATAGATAATAATTGTGAGTGATTCTTAGTCCTGTGCTCTTACCTGCCCAGGGACATGCTCTTTAATTTTGTAATGAGGAAAACTAGAAAGCTTCAGTTTGGGTCCACCTTGAGTTGTCAGAATCAGGTAAGGCTTCTTTTGCAAGCACTCCACAGAGTTGTGGGATTTCAGTGGTAGCTGGAAACAGCATAGGGATGGTGGCCTTGAAACCTCTCCAGTGAGTGAAGCATAAAGAGAAAATATTGCCACTTCTCACTGTAATGAAATATATAAAATTTTTCACTTTTATTTGTAGAATTTTTCACTTTTATTCTGGAAAATTTTGTAAGAACGGTCAAGTATTTCTGTTTCTCACAGAAACTGGGCAAGTTTCTGCCCCTCCATCACCATGGAGTGCTTTTGCTTTGGCAGGAGAAAGTGCAGATAAATTTAATCAATCTTCACATCCCTATGGAAACTTTGGAATAATTTCCTTTCCAGGGGAAGAGGAGCAGCTAGGAGCAGTTTAACCAGGTCAGATCAATTAGCCACGATCCCATCTTTGGGGCCAGAAATAGCTTTTATAGGAAAATATAGGAGTCTGAACAATTGTATTAAAGGTGATTGATATTCACCTGTGGGTACCAATCAAGATTCTGTGTAAGGAGAAGAGAATCAGCAGCTCTGTACTCACTGGTCAATCTAGAAGGATTTTCAGGTTTTTGCAAGCATGTTTCTGAAATAAATGTGGAGGTAAAGGAGGTTGCATTGCCTTTTTCTGGATCTCCAGTACCATGCTGGCTTAGTGATGCTGTTCCTTGGAATTTTATTTGTTTTGTTTGGTGGGGGTTTTTACAGCTCCTGAGCTCATTTTCATGACAATGTGTGTGATGGCTTCAAGATTTCAGTCCTGACTGGTAATCCCCACTTCAGAGTCCATTTTTTTGGGAACAAATAAGATAGAATAACATTAATATGTATAAATGTAGAATACAGCACACAGAGAAAAAACTGTCACCATCTTCCCTGCTCATTTAGGCTCACAAGTTGGCCCTACGTAGTTGGAGCTCATCTTTATTATCTTGGATAGGAGTCTCATATCATCATATCATTTTTCATGATAAGCTAAAAATGTATTTGGGAACAGAAAGACCTGTTTGTTCTGGAACAGGAATTTGAGTCTGTCTTCACTCAGCTGCAACTTACCCTCATGGTAAAAATAGACAGAATATGGGAAACAGTGGTGTCCCTGAATCTAACACCTCTGTTTGATTGTACTGGGGTCTGGTATTATTACCCCAGTATCAAAGTGGCAGGATTCAAAATAAATACTGGTGAGTGGATGAAAGTGAAAAAAATAAGTCAGAGATTCCAAATTTGTTCAACACCCACACTGGAAAGTCACAGCAACAAGTGAAGTTAAACAACAGAGATTTCAACACTGATGTGGAGGGCAGGAGGGGAGTTGGGTACAATTTAGGAGCTGCAGCACAGTTAAGCCCTTTTTTGTTAGGAGACACAAGCAAGCCTGTTCTTTTGTGCTGAAACATGGGATGGGAACTTGTAAAAAATGTGCATTTTTCTTGTTTAGCTAAACACTTCCAAGAGTAATGAACAAAGATGGACAACTATTAGAGGACTTTATGTATTTTAATGTTACAAGTGGGAACTGCAGGATTAAAACAAAGACATCAAAATGCCATATGCTGATTTTTATCTGTTACGGAATCAATTCAGCTGCTTGTAACTTTAGGTTCTTATTACTGCAGAGGTGAAAAATGCAGGCTTTGTGGGCCTTGTAATCAGTTCCAAAACCTTGGATCCTAAGCCACAAGGCATTTAAATGCCCTGGGACCTTGCTCTTTATCTTCCTGGAGGTAAAAGCAAATCCATGAAGAAAGTGCAGTAATTCTTCCACGTGTTTAATCTTGCTTATTCCCCTCCTCTCCACAAATGTTCCTTAATGTTTTCCCTGCTCGTGGCTTCCTTTAGCCCTGTGCTTGTACCTGATGGATGATCAATGTCCTGGAACCTCTGTTCTCTTGGGCTCCCAGCCTAACCTTGAAGCCTTCAGGTGTCACATATATTCAGTGCCTTGGAATTCTTTTTTTTCCATCCATTTTAATCCTCCATCATCAATCTGTTAAAAATGGCTGCATGTTTTGTTTCATCTCAGGAAACATCTGGAATAGCCATACATATTTAGTGGTCCTTTGCTGAAAGGATCTTTTTTTTATTTGGTTTCATATGTCATTTTTCTTCTTTCATATACCTTGCTTAGCTACCTATTTTCACTTCTATATATGTTGGGTCATGAATTTGTAAACTGGATCCTTGTCCTGCCATCAAATAATGTGCATGAGCAATTGCTTATTGATGCAGATTTTTAAGAGAAAGTCTTCTGTAATATTTAGGAGTTATTTGACATAATTTTCAAAACAAGTAAATAAACAAAAAATGCATAATGTTTTAGAAATGACCAATTAATGTGACTAGGTACAGACTTAACAGTGCAAATGATTAAAAAAAAAAAACCAAAAAAATCACAAAAAACCACAAAAAACCTGGTAGATAAAAAGCTGACAGAAGGTAGGAGAACAGAGCTTATCAAAGTGTATCATGGTCATATTAATTTTAATAAAAATTAGTTTTAGTGTAAATCTTTTGTATAACAGCCTGTTGCATAGAGCTCTTGGACGGGGAAAAAATAAAATTAAAACCAAGAAGTAGATTCAGGGTTCATCTGTATTCTCAAGTCTTCAAACCCTGTTCTGAAGGACCGTGCTTTGAGAACTAAGCTGAAATACAATAACAAAATGGGGGTAAATGGGCTGAGAGGGGGAAGATGGTAATCTTTTCTTTGCAGTCATGCCACACACAAAAAAGGAGTAGTGTAAGAACCTGAAGAAGGGCCAAAAAGGGATCAAAATCAAATGTGCTCTGGTCTAAGGCATCCTTCTGAAACACGGAATCCCATTTCTGTCATGGTTTGCCCCAAGGGAAGGAGAGGGGCTATGTGAGCAGCATCTGCTCTCTGCTGTCAAAGGCTTGAGAGACAGAAACACCCCTGAGCACCACAATTAGATGGAGTACCTGTCAGTTGAAGGCACATTATCTCAACTCTGTCACTGCCTATGCTGCTGACCTCATGGATGTACATCTACAGAAGTGCTGGCCTTGTGTTTAGAACTGTTTGCTGTGTACCTTCCATTTGGTGGGTTACACAGTTGTTTTTTCTCCATGGCTGCTTTGAGGAGAGATGATTTTGTAATTTGAACCACAGGCAAATTCACTATCACTCTTGGCCAGTGCATTTATGGACTTTGCTTTCAACTTGGTTTTAAAACTTGCTCATGTGTCTCGCTGGCTCCTACGTTTTAGGGGGATCTAATGTCCCTATAACCATTAAGATTTGGCCACGTTCTGTTCCAATGTAACAGCCCCTCAGAGCTGTAGGAAGTTTTATTCCTGTTGCACATCTGCAGTGAGAGCCAGGCATTTGAAATCTGAGCCCCTTCAGGGCCCATGTCTCAGAGATATTGATCATCTCCTGCAACTTTTTGTCTGCTCTCAATTCCCACTGCAGCCAGCGGGAGTCGAGGCTCTCTGCACCTTGCAGGATGAGCCTCACAGAGGTTGCTCTTGGAGGAGGTTGTCTGCCTTCAGCTGGCTGGCTAATCTCTCATCAGATGGCTCCATGTGTTGTTGAACATCCCAGATATTCCTGCTGTCAGCTGAAGGTAGAACAATATCTGCATTGTCTGGGCTCGAGCTGAAAAGTTGCTAAGTGAGAGCGAGCTGGAGTCGTGGATTTCAGCTTTTTTGAAAATTTGCATTTTTAAAAAAGGCTTCATTTTAGAATATTGCCTATACTGAGAACCAGCATATTTTCCAGGAACTTTGGTGTTCTGGTAACTTTTTCTGTTTAACAGTATAACAGTTAAAGCAGATTGACAATTAAAGGTGGGATTAATTTCCAGGTGGGGCTTCTGTCCTGCTCAGACTAGCCATGAAACAGGGAGGTGACTTGACAACTGCAGCTCTCTGAGATGGTGGAGGCAGTTCATGTGTGATCAGGTCCCAGAATAATCTTCTAAAATAGTTGTGAACATTTAGTATGACTGGAAACGAGAACTGCATCTGAACCAATGGGAGGTGAGGAGGCAGAAAACCTCACCTGAGCACAGCCTTTTTTTAGTGGAGGGCTAAAGAAAAGATTTCTAGAACCAGGACCCCAAATTCTAACATTTTGAGGATATGAACAGTCCCTTTTTGCTTCTTCTCATATAACTTATGAATGAAGAAAATTATTGACATTAATACAGGAGCATTTTTACAGGAGGTGACTGTGGATAACTTCATGGATCCTTTTTCCTTACATTCTGTGAATAGAAGATTTTCTGAAAGGAGACTACACTAAAGTATAAGCCAACGTGTACTTTCTGCAGAATTCCAACACTTAAATAGTGAAGAAAAAAAATTAAGGCACAGGAAGAGCTTATTTTTAGGAATCTGAAGCACCTGTCAAACGGAAATTGCACAGAACCTCAAAAAAGCAAATCCAAACTACCCTAAAGTAGCCAACAGAAGTCAAAGGAATTATTAAAATATTGAGTTAACACTTACTGAGTAAGCCCCTTTTCTCCCCTACTTGCACAGAGCTATTTTGAGTACACTCAGCACACATTTTATTCTCCAGGACTCCATCCCCAAATGGGACAGGACACTCTTAGTTGCCTTCCCAAGTCAGAGCTTTGGTCTTGAGTTGTTCTGTTTTCACTGGAGGCAGCTTAGGCTGTGTTAAGCCAAAGTGCACAGTGTATTGGACAGGTGAAAACTGGCAATTTGCAAACATGATGCCTTTTCCAGAGACTGGATCTATCCTTATCCTAGGCAATTATTTTGGCAGTGCAATTTCCGTTTTCCAAGCAGCGATGCTGCCAAAGATTTTGGTCGGTCAGAGGCAAAAAATTCTGCAAAAAAAGTTAAAGCTAAATCAGCAGCATGTTGAAATCAATAGGTGGATGTGGAACAGTAAACACAGAAAAGCAGAAATATATCTGCTACATCTTCCTTAGGTTTTGCTCTTTTGGTGCAAATATCTGCTGTGCCTGTGCAGATTCAGTATTGATAGTTTAAAAGGATAATAACTTCTCTGTGCAATAGTTACCTGCAGCCTGATGCACATATTGTCATTAAGCAGCCCTTGTAAAGATCTTTGCAGCTGACCAGCATTTTTCTGAATGAGTTAAAGAACTGTTGCATATTTACTGAATCTTCTGATACTGAAACTTTTCTCTCAGAGCAAAAATCATTGATTTAGGAAACCTCCCAAACCCAATCTGAGTTCACTTGATGTGGAAAGCAGGGTCTGGGAAGAGGAAATGGTTCATGTCAGGGTTCCTGTTTTAAAGTTAAGACATTGCCAGGATGTGCCAAGGATGCTCCTGGATGCCAGGACATGGTTTTAGTTACAGCTGGCCCTGGTGTGGGGCTCATGTCTTAGCTATCAGTGCTCTTTCTTCAGGAATAATTTTCACAGAGATTTTGATTGGTTCTGTTTTGCGGAGATAAAGAAAAGAACTCCACAACTTTGTTAAAGTTGTAAAAGCCGGTATGTTTATTACAGCGCCGGACGCATGCGGAGATGCTCTCCTCAAAAGGCATGCGTGCCTCTCAGAACTTCAGATCTCTTTTTATCCTCCTCTCAAATGCATATGTATGCAGTTTCACAATAGGTTCATACATATTCATTTTTACAAGGTTTAGCATGACATTTGGCACCAGTTCCTTTTATCAAAAAGAATTTCTAGGTTAAGTTCATTTATCTTTGCAGCCGTCTATGTTTTTCTTTACTTCTATCTCTCTTGTCTTTCTATTATGTCTGTTCTGCAGTTTTCCCTTCAGCTTTGGCCTTACAGACTTTTCACTCTTTTTGGACATTTCACCTAATTCGAAATGGATTTTTACTCTGGGGATTTTACTCTTGTCTCAGTTCACTCTCCAGAACAATTAATCTCGACTCTTTGAGGAGAAAATTATTTGTGCTTTTATATAAAGAAAATATTTGAAAACCTAGGTACAGCTCGGTCTTGCTTTTGCCCAGCTGGAAGAAATATTCCTGCTTTTAAACAATTTTAACAGCAGCAAGAAAGCCAAGGTTGTATTTGGTTGGTCAGTGAAATTAGTTCTTGTTAATAAAACAACAAGAACTCTTGTTGGGTTATCTTGATCATTCAACTCTTGATCTCTTGGACTGGGTGCTTAAGAAATTACTGTGCAGCAAATATAACCATCAGTGTGGGGACAGGAGATGGCATTAAATGTCTGTGTTTTTGAGAACAGATACAGAACCTAAACATGCAGAGAAAAAGATGGATTATTATTATTATTATTATTATGGAAAATGGGCACTTCAAGGATTGATTATGAATTTTCTGGATATTTCTTTGATCCATTTAAGTTCCTGTCTTGTTTTAGGCTGTATTTCACTCATATTAAATTCATGTGTCTCTCTAATGTCCTTTGGGACATTTACTTGGGTTATTCATGCCCTTGAATATATTAAGAAGTCACCCGCAGGGAGGTGTTTCAATAACAAAATAAAATAGATTTGAAATAAACCTAATTAATTAAGAATTCTGACGTTCATTACATTGTATTGATGTAAATGAGATACTGGACAGAGGTAGAAACAAAATGATAGAGGTGGTGGCATTTCCTGTAAGATTTCTGGTGTTGTGCTTGTCATCAGATAAGGAAGATAAGGAAGAATTTTAGCATGGAACTAAGTTGTATTAACTTGTTTTCCATGTCACTGTCCAGCTGGTCTGACTGCAAAGAGGGGATGCTGGACATGAGCACAATGAGATGGGTTTTGTGTCTCTTGTGAGTCACCTCCAATAAAATAAAGAGGGGAAATATGCAGAAAATGCCTACCCTTGGACTGATAAATGTAAGAAACTGAGTGTGCATGTTAATTTACTGTGAGGAACAGAACTGGAATTACTGTGTGATTTTTTTTTTTTTTGGAGTTCTTAGTGAGGTAACCCTCTTAGTAAAATGACATTACTTTAAAGATCATTGCATTCTCCAATAAATATGTGAGTGTTAGAAAGTAGGTAATGACAACATTCATCCCCAGATAATACTGAAATACAGATCTTTATGCCTGTGAAATTTAGGCTTGCATTATATCCTTGGGTTGTTCATGCTTGTCTTTGAGAGAAACCCTGACTGTTGTTGCTCATCACACTCACATTTTAAGTTGTCTGCAGTGTGAACTGAAGATGCTTTTATTTCTTGGAAACGCTTTATTTGTCTATTTTTCAACTAATTTTTTTTAGCACTCATTTTCTTCGACTCCACTGTTTAAAGGCAAAACAAACTACATAAAAACCCAAGCCAGCCCCCAAATTGTGCAATGCTGATCAAAAGCTGGTTCACTCTGCTTGTATGTGTGATCTTATCAGCCTGGCTTTTTCCTTTCCAGATGTCACAGTTTTATGTGGTGTAAATGATACATCTTATTACCCAGATGGGCTAAGAAGGCAACAGCTTCTGGGAGGTAAATGCTATTTAATTCTCTACATCCAGGGTCTAGAAAAGGAGAAACTGGTCACTAAAGTGTCTGAATGTTGCAATATTCATTTGGGAGCTGAAGCCTCGAACCCACTGATTGTGCACTTGACCAGATGTGGCCTCATCTTTGCAGACAGCAACCAGACTGCCAATAAAATTATTCAAAATAAGACTCAAGAGTGGCAATCACAGGGCTGCTGTTCTCATCACAATGAGTTCAACTGTGCACAAACAGTGAGGGTTTAGTTCTCATTCACATTGAAATATAATGGGATTGAAGGGAGGAGGGTTTTTCTGTCCTTTTTTGTAGGTTTTGGTTGATTTTTTTGTTGTTTGGGGGAGGTATTGGTATGTTTTTGGTGGGCGTTTTTGTTCATTTGTTTTGTTCAGGTGTTTGTTTTTTTCCCGGAGAAGTATCTGTCAGTGAATTTGTTCCTAATTTTCTGTACAGATATTTTTGGGAAGAAGAAATGTAACTCAGCACAGCTTAAGAGAACTGATAATTGGGCACAAAGGGCTTAATTAATTTTGTTCTTGGGTGATGGTGCATAGCATAGGAATCTCACTGAAATTAAAATCCCATATCTGAGGGCAGAGCTGACCCATATAAAGTAAGTGTGGCCTCCCTCCTAAATGCCAGAAGCTCTTGGACAGCTTTCAGAATGTCTCCTTGGAAATGACTTTAAGCCAGCAAATAACCAGACAGAGAAGCATTTCCAATTACCTTGTTGTTTTTTTAAAGCTATGTTAGTTTTTCTGGAGACAGATCTGCATGCAGCAAAGTTTGCTATCCAGCTGAATTAAGTTAAAAATAGACTAAGCTAAGGTAAGCAGGTGCCATCCCAGTGGTATTCTTGAAATAGCACCAAACTACTCTAATTCTGCGTTTGACTGCCCCCAGTTCAGGTCCCCAGACCTTTTGAAATAAATTTCTACCAGAGCTTGCTGCCCCAAAGACTTAGAAGAGATGGAAAAGTGCTTGTCTGCCCAGGGGAGTCCCCAGTCTGAGAAGATCCCCCAGGGTTGGGGATCTAGGGAGAAGACCCTGTACAACTGACTGATTTTTTTCCAACTCTCATTTGGGAAAAAATACAAAAAAAAGGTGAGGTGTCAAAGGAAAGAAGCAAAAAGAAAAACAGAAAATAAAACAAAAATTTTGGAGGGTTTGGGGTTAGGATTTTAAATATCAAAAAGCATTGAAGTTGACATTGAGGCCTTACTGATACTCAATTCTAATTACTTCTTCTGTCTTTAATTTTTCCAGTAATCTGCTCTCCAGCTGACCTTCCTATAACCTCTGAAATGTTTTCCTGCTCACATCTCTATTTTCTTAGGTGCAAAAGTGTGAGAAAAATTGTCAAGAACTGAACAACAGCAACATGAAGCTGAAATTTTATTTGGGTTGCTAATCAGAACAAGAGCCTTTAACACTGTTAATAGAAACACTAGCAAAGTGTGACTTGAAGGTACCCACATTTGAAGGAAACAGTTAATGTTACAGCACAACTGAACAAAATATCCTTTAAAAGCTGTGGAAGAGGCTGTTGTTGATGCTAATATAGGTTGATAGCCAAGGCCTGAAATTAATAAGAGAGTCTACCAAGGCAAAAGTTCTAAATTACTGAGGAGAGAGAAGAAAGTACTTTTTAAATCAGCTGATCTGCTTTAAAGCCAACCTGAGTAGAGATGGTAGGAGCTGAAAGCAGGAAGGAGAGAGTTTACTGGAGTGTTCTGAACAAGTGCAGGTGAGTTTTGGTTGGGTTGGGTCCCAACTGGTAGTGAAAGAAGCTGAGTGTCTGATGAAAGGTCAGGACATTAGCAGACAGCCCAAACTGGGTTTGGTGGCTGTCCTGTGCAGAGCCAGGACTTGGAGCCAGTGACCCTTATATCCTTCCAACTCAGGGTATTCTCTGTGTTATTTGAGTAAAATGCCCATGGGTGGTGAAGGAGCTGGGAATACTTGGAGAGCGTTGGAAGGTCTGTAATTTCAGGTCATTGTGACCCACCTCACTGAGCTCTGAATTATCTTCTAAAAGCAAGTGAGATGAGGGTCATCTCTGTAGCTGGAACTTGTGCAGCAGCTGTGGGCAAAGAGGAAAAGGTACTTGTCAGAAAAATATAAATTTGCATAGAGAATGTCTGAAACTCAGCGAAATTCATGTCAGAAAGTTTTGTAAATTCAGATTCACTCTCGCAGTGCCCATCACTGGGTGTATTTTGTTTTCTCCTGGTTTCTAGAGGTAAGCAGGGGTGTTCCCATTGCTGGCCAGGAAGATCTCTGAAACAAATCTCAGCTGTTGCCATCCCTCTGGCTGTTATCAGTGTTCTCTAGTGAAGATCATGTTCTAACCAAATATTATCTTTCTCCTTGTCATTGTAAAATAAAAAGTGACAGAACTGTAGTCTTCAAGAAAAGACTGTAGTTTCCCAAGTTTCACTCTGGGAAACTAGAACATCTGCCTCAAGAACATTTTTTAGCCTATGGATGGAGATATTTATGCATTATTTTATGGGGGGTTTTTTAGGTCTTATTTATTTAAGTAACTATTTCATAATATTGAAGTATATTGAAGTATTTATGTCTATTTCATAATTATTCAGTATTATTTAGCCACTAAAAGTAAAGCACAATGCTTTTGTTAACACTTTCAGTAATTGCATAAGCCTGGGAATGGGGTGGACATAACACAGGTTAAGAATTCTAAAATTAAGATTTTTATGTATTACCCTTACTTTTGACTGAATCTCACTGTTATGATGTTAGGAGCTGGAGATCTCATTGGAACTGATAAGCATGAGAGGTCAGTTAGCAAAATGTCAGAAGCACTTTATCCTCCTATTACTTGGGCAGCCTCTCCTCAGCCTGCAAGTGCCCAGAGCGCCAGGCTGGATTCTGAAGCTTTCCCTGGGGTCTGAGTACATACAGGGAATATTTTTAGTGGTGGGGTCTGTGCGTACAAGAAAGAGTCAGAAAGTGAGTACAAAAAGAGAACTGCAGGGCAGTGCACAGAGCAGCCCATGCTGCGGCTGAAACCAAGCCAAAGAAATTCCTAGAATTGATTCTTCCTTCAGAGGAGAAGCAATACAGGAAAATGCAAAGCTCTAATTTTAAATCTGGTACTCACAGGAGTCAGCTGGTTCCTTTCCTACTTTAAAAGTAAGTCAATATTGAATGAAATAAGCACAGTTCTTTTATAAACTGTGTGGTCCAGTTAAATCAGAAAATAAAGGCTTGATGAAGAAATCACTTGGTGAGGGTCTGTACAGGAAACTGTGTGTTAATTGTTATGCAGGAAATCAGACTAGATAATCAGAAGTGTACTTCTGGCCTCAAAATGTACAAATCTCTCCAAAGAACATTTTTTGGCTTTGTTTGAGGTAACTGGTGGCTCCTTTGAATTACCTCAGACTGAGAGTGAGTCTTAGTTGTGTTTAAATCCAAAGAGAATCACTTTATATATGTGACATAAACACATTTCTGTGTTTAAGAGCAAATAAACATGTATCCATTTATTTTGAAGACAGGATTCTTTAAATTTTTCAAGGGAATATTTACAATCATTTCTTTAACCTCAGTGGAATATAGTGTTATAAGAACACATAACATTTATAGAGCATAAACCTTCTCTCTTTTTTCCCCCTTGTGTGCATATAAAATAATATAGATCAAAAAGGGTTTAAGGATAAAAGTGACTATATTTAAAAAAAAATATTATGGCATTTCCAGATAAATGCTGAAGTGAATAACTATGCCCACTTATGTAATTTTTGTTCAGCACCACCAGGCCACTTGTCCAAGATCATAGTCATCATAAACAAGATCATAAGACTTCATTTTCCTTCTGGGACTGCAGCCAGTTATCCTTAAATAAAGGAACTCAGGAACTGGCCTGCTTTATGTATACAAATGGGAGCTGGAATGCTATGTTTGTGATCTTGAAATGGTAACTTATTGTGGGTCACCAAAAGAAGGAAAATAAAATAATCAGGAGACAGTAAAGGTGGTGCATTTCTCAAATATTTTATATTAAATATTAAACAAGATTCTCAGGGCATGAAGCATGTTTGATCTTACCTATTTTATTGCTGCAGATACTAACTGGAGGAAAATAATTGTCCTTTAAGGCAATTATTTGTCCTTCTTTAAGGCGATTAAAAGCAATGTCTCTTTTTTCTTTGTTTTTGATATGTACTTTTGCATTTGATTTAAAGATATGCATATTGGCTTTGCTTAAGGCTTTGAAGAGAAGAATAAACAATGAGATATGTAATTGAGTCTTTGTGACTTGTCCTAAAAAAATATAAATTTATAGATTTCTGCAAACTTAGCCAAGAGCTGAGCCACCAGAGAAATGCTGCTACTTTCGAATTTAGGAGCTCACTGGCTACCTTAATCTTCTTTTGGGTGAATATAAACTATCTATAAAAAAAGAGAATGGCTGACATAAAAATTATTAAATCCACATTCTTTTTATCTAGCTCTTTACATTTAGGATTAGAGCTCAAAGAGCTCTGGAAATGCTTTCTAATGAGATTTTGAAATTCTTATAGCAGGGAAATCCTTGTAGATCCACAGGGAGCTCTTCTCTGGGAATTTGCTGGGGTATAACTCTTTCTTGATTTCAAATAATTCTTTAGAAACATTAAGGATCCCAATATCAGTTCAAGAAATAGTATTCTTAAATCTGACAGTAAAATTGAACAGGCATTTTATCTGACTGTGGTAGCATGTGGTTCCAGAGTAAAAACTTTTTTGCAGCTATCAGAATTCCTTATGATGTCATTAGGAATTCCATCAGAATGACTTGTGTTACCAACTTTATGTTTTATGCCCAGAGATTTAATATGCTGATAAGAAATTAAACAGTATTGTCACCATTGAAGTTAGTACTGATAGTTGTGTGTCAAATCCAGTATCTGTAATGGCTGGTGAAATATTTGAAAACATAACCACCTGAAATACCAGCAGTTCAAGGAATTTCAAATTTGTGTGCAATTATTTGCTAAGTTTAACATGTGTGGATATTGGGTCTCCAGAACAGCTGTGATTTCTTAAAGTTTGGTGCATCTGATATAAATTCAAGGAGGGGAGGAGGATGACGAAGAGGAGTTGCCTCAGGCTCCTGAGCAGAGCCCCCCTCCAGCCCCAGGCTTCAGGAAAATTTTACTCTTAGAAATTCAATTAGGAAATAAATTCTAAAGGTCATTACACAGAGACAAATTAGTAATCTCTTCATTCAGTGTAAGCTTATGGAAATCTATATTTGTAACTTTGAAATGGCCACACTATGGAAGTCCTTCCTTAGTAAGTAAGTCCTTAGTAAGTGGGTATCTTTAAGGGGGAAAGGAAGAGTTTTACATTGGTTATTAGTAGTGTGGATTTTTCAGAATGATAAATAATGTCTGTGTGAACTATTTTGTTTCCTGCTTGTGCAGAAGTTGCTTTGAATGTAATGTCACAGCCTAACAGATTTCACAACTCCCTCCCAATTTTCACCCATCCCCTTTCTCTTGCTGGCTAATGACAAGGTTTATGGATATAATAAAAGGAAATATCTGGCAGAAAAGGTAGGGAAGAAAACCACTCCTCTGTGACTGTGGTATCTCCATTAATGGAATCTTATGGCAACCCACACTCTCCTTCCACAGCCCCTTTTGGGTGGTGGAAGTTTCACAAGTCCTCCCACCTAAAGATGCTCTGTCCCAGAGCTGGCTTTTTAAGTATCACCTGCATTTAGGAAAAAGGAAACAGTGCTCTAGGATTTCCTGCATGGATTGGATCTTATCACAACCTGTTTGCCATAGGCACATAGGTGCTATCAACTTCTCTTTGGCTTGCCTCTAGAAATCTTCTAAGTAGTGCAATCAAGGGCAATTACTGCATCATTTGCTTGTGTTTATAACATATTAGAGCTTTCTGGGCTTAAGCACTGCAATCCATCCTGATTGCTACCAAGTAATCCTTTGCAGACTTATAAATCAAAACCGTGGCTGATTTTCAGCAGTACGATTGCCATGTTTTGAAACTTTGCTAATTAAAACTTTATGAGCATTCAATTAAAGAGCAGAGAGCGTTTTCCCTGCCTTACAGCTGAAAGTAAGCCATAGTAGTCTCAGCAAAAATGAACTTCCTTTCTGTTTACTTTTCTTAAAACCTTGACATTTGGTGGTTAGAGGCTTTCCAAACCATTTATCACATTTGTCTTTGAAGCTCTCTCTTCTGGTTGACTTAGCAACCTGAACTTTAGAAATCAGACTGCTAAACTGGACCTACTGACTGTGCTGCAGCTTCAGGTGCAGCCTTTGTCAGTGATTTTGTGTGCTTAGTGAAAATCAGGGTTTCAAATAGAAAACTCAGTGTTCTGAAGTATAAAGTACTGCTTCAAAAAGGTTTTTGGGATCAAAACACAATTACTCAGATTTGTGAAGGCAAGGGCTCTAGAAGTCTGTAATGAAACTCAGGATAAGAACAATTACAGTGAATGGAATTAATATGGTTTGTTAACTCTTAGAATATGTCCCCCTGGTGAGTTTCTTTAAACAATAAGAAAAAAAAAAAAAAAAAAAAAGTAGGGATTCCTACAGAAGCTATTAGGCTGAGCTTGTAGTTTGGGTCACTTGATAAACCCTACAAATAATGCCTGCTCTTGATTAACTTTCAAATCAGGTCATTTGTAAAGTGCCAACAGTTACTAATTTTTAGTGATTACAAATAATTACTTTCACTTTAATTTCACACAAAACTCCAAGGCAAAAATTAACTCACTTTGAAGTGCTTTATTCAATCTCAGTAAAAATATCAACATAATACATAGAAAGAGTAAGCAGCATAGTTCTCCTTTTACCAATTTGCAATTTTCATTTAAGCAATTTTATTTCTGAAATTAGGATCTGGAATGAGAAGACAATAAAAGGACTTATTGAAGAGTGGTTCTCTGGAATGTGCAGGATATATAAAAATCTTGTATTTGATATGATCAGTGTTTAATTCCTACATAATGTGAATCCCTGTGCACACTGGAATACCTCTTCCTCTAAAAAAATCCAAATTGAGTAAAATGAACTAATTTTTTATGACTTTTCCAGATGAACACTTTGGTTGGTGTCATGCAGGAAATACGTATGTGGAAAAATATGAATTTGATCACAAAGAAAAGCGGAAATCAAATCAGAGCAGAAGGCATGCTTTGACATTTATTAACATGCAAATTCAAGATATCATTGCACAGAAGGGATAGTGCCAGAATGCCAAGTGGCAATTTCCCAATATATGTTATGGGATAGCAGTAATAATTATCTGCTCTTTCAGTGGGAACCAACCAGTCTGCAACCACACAGATTTGTCACTCTTTGGGAAATGTCTGTGCATTACTAAAAAGTGCATTTCCTTAGCTATGTCCTTTGGTAGGTATTGAAAAACAGACTTAATTTCCTGACTTCTCTTGTTTGATTTTGCATATTTAATAGCAATGTAATTTTTTTTCATTGCAGTTTCAAAGGTTTTTAAAAGGTTACAAAATAAGGAAGGATGAGGGGGTAAAGCAAGCAGTATGATCACCCTACATAAGTCACTGGCAGGTTTTAAAGTTTAGATGACTGTGTCACCTTGAACCCCACAGGAGTAAAATGCTAACTGATGGGTGTGGTTTTTTAAGTGTACCTGCCACTAGAGGGGAATGGAAGCACACGTTTTGCCCCTAGAAAAGTGATGTCCTGATTACAGCCTTGGGTCCTGGAAGTGCCTGTTCTCTCACAGTTCTGTCTGCTCCTTCTCTTTCCCGTTTATTCTGCCCAACTTTGGCGTCCGCTTCTGTCCCAAAGTCTCTCCTGTCGCTCTATTGCTCCTTCCCACAAACTGTCCTCTTGCACCATCTGTGATACCCTTCCTTTTGTGTTAATTTGTTTTCCTTCCATTTCTGCCCTTCTGTCCTCAAAGCCTGGTTCTGCACTCTTCCCTGCCTTCTGTTCCCAAAGTCATTCTGTTCTGCATAACCCTTTTCCCTTCCCTTCCCTTCCCTTCCCTTCCCCCCACAACTTTTCCCAGAGAAATAGACATTTAATAAAAATTAAATATATTTAAGTTATATTTTTTAAATTAATGAACTGTATTGGATATTTCACCATGATGCAGATAGATATCCAAAACTTTCAGCCCAGTGACTCATGTTTGCTGAACTGATAAGCAAAACCTGACTTCCTGTAGTTGTGTGAATTAGAGGTAGAATTTTCACAACCTAATCTTTTCCCACTGTCTGGGGGAAAGAAGTTGCTGGATAATTAATGAAGACAAGTAAGTTAAGGTTGAAAAGGTATTTGTTAAAGTTTCCTTTGAGTTATGAAGTTCAACATTTGTTAAGGCAGAAATGATGTTAAAGAGAGTGACAGGATCAGCAGTTATTAATCACCTAAAGCAGGAATGGTGCCACTATTTACAAATATTTAAATGAGTTTTCAGGACACACCTGTCAGGTTGAGATTGCCATCTGGTCCAATCTCACAAATTTAGCAACAGAAACAAGCTTTGTGTTGTATGTGCTTGTTTGATGATTAACAAGTGAGTGGTACTGAGCTGTGTGCTACCCTGAGCATGTGCCAGAAAACCCAGGGAAATCAATATTTCAATCCAGACATTCACCTCCTCTGTAGAATCTCTCCCAGTGATGCAGTGAGGGATAAGGAATGAAAGGCTTTCATTATAATGACTGTCTGTAAAAAACATTAGTTACCTCTATCAAGGATAAATAGACCTGTATTTTTCATACATTTTCTTGACCAAAGTGATTGACCTAAAACCACTTGATCCCAATTAAGAGTGACGAGAAGGAAGTGAGTAATATTTTTCTATGGCTGACATGGTCTACTGTGCTTTATCCTGAAAAAAAATGCAATACTGCAAATCAACCTTAGACATTCTCACACCACAGCTATAAAATAGCTGGTTAAGAGTGATTAATCCCACTGATACCCTGAAATTATAAAAGAACAGATTTTATAGCTGCTGAGACCTGACTGAAGTCATTTCTCCAAAGAATAAAATGATGAACTGTAGAGATACATTGCAGTTAAGAGAAAGACTTTTGCCAAAATCTTAAGTGAAATGGAAGAAAAGGGAATCCAAATGCTTTTGTGCATTTAAAATGTTACAAAGCATTTATCAGAGATTAAAATTAAAAAAATGCAGCTGACTAAATGTCTAATCTGCGTAAATATCTTGAAAAATAAAAACGTGACGAGGACTAAGGTAATCAGAGCCATCTTTAAAAGTGGTCTCTAAAGTATGACAGGCATATTTATTTTTATATGATTGTTTTCTCTTTAGCAAGTTAAAATGTAAAGAAGGATGAATTCTTCCTACTAATGTGTCCATGAAAGGTTAGGTAACATCTAACATTAATTAGACACTGTCTTCTGTCCAAAATCTGCATTTGCAGGGCTGACATGAGCAGGATTTTGTAACTTAACACTAATGAGAAAGGCATCAGGTATGAAAAGAGGTTTCAGATGTTTTATACATGCCTTAATAGATGGGCCATCACTAAAGCAAATTACGTAGGGCAGCAGGTTCAACACTTCCACGTACTTTTGTCTGCAGAAAATTCAATTCTACCTGCCCTCAGAAGTGTGTGCAATGCTTTTAGGTGCCAAAGCTTTCTAGGAAAGTCCCAGCAGTACCTCTGTTTCTGTTCCTAGACGTGCTTTCAGCCACCTATGTTGAATGCAGCTGCCTCTAATTCCTGCCTAAGTCTCAGCGTGCAGGTTTGGTACTTCACACAGCTCACCTTCAGGAGTTCATCTGGCAGGCACCACAGAGCATGACTGAACTGCACACAAAGTTTGTGTTTTGGCATTTTGGAATGGTTGCATGGAAGGAGGAGACCCCTGTTACAGGTCCCAGCTGAAATCTGATCTCTCCCCTTCCAGGAGGGTGCCGTAATCATTACAGTATGTGTGTTCTAAGATTGCACTCAATTAGAGTCCTCCACCGAAAAAAATGAATGTGCAGTGAACAGCAGTGTGAATTTGCAGTATCCTTGCTGCTCTGAGCCAGCTTCCAACATGGGAATTAATTTACACATTTTATTTTCAGGAAGGTGCCTTTTACAGAGGCTCTTGCATTGCACACTCCTGTTACACAGAGCCTCTGCTTGGCATCTGATCTTGAGCTGTAATTTACTGACCAACATATTAAACTCTGGCTCCCCTTACATCACCCCTGGAGAGGGAGGAAAGCCAGCTAGCATTGATGAACTTGTGATTTCTCTGTCCTCCAGGTCATGAAACAGTTATAAACCTACAGAAACATGGGTGTGGTAATCAAGAAGACAGGCAGAAGTTTGTAAAGCTGCCTTTTGCTTTGAGGTGGTTTAAGCAGATAATTTTGACTTTGCACAGAAAAAGACTGGGAGTTTGCTGAGAGACATTTTCCAAAGGCAGAACTGTGCAGTGGGGATGAAGTGTGTGAGCTCTCCTACCCTCTTTCATTGCAAGGCCAAGTAGGATAATCTGAGCACATTAAAAACATAATCTTTGAATCTTGTGGAATGGTTTTATTTTCCCTGAGTGAAACTGGAAAAATCAACATTTTACCATATAGTAAATACAGCAATTTCAATAGGAAAAACAATATTTTATCTGATCATGTTGTGCAAAATCAAAGGCTTGGTTATTTTGCAAGTCATTCAATTATGAATGTAACTAAAAAAGCCATCTGTTAAGCATTCAGCCTTCTAATATATTTTAACTTTAAGGACTTATATGCTACTGTGAGAAATTAAAATGTTTTTATTATGCCTAACCATTTAATTATGCCTATCCTCAGTGAAGCTGGTAAGAATTTTAGTGTATTTTAAACAGGTAGGCACCAGTCTACACACTCAGGTGAGACCAATAATCTTAATCAATATCCTAAAATTATAATGAAGATATAGAATATAATTCTATGATGGTGTGCAGTTTTGGGACCATTCCCATGTAGTAGTTTTTAATTTTGCTCTGGTAGTTTGCTCACCTGTTGTTCAGCCAGTCACAGTTTTACAGCCTCTTTACAGCCTTTCCCCCCTCTCTTTTCTCACCCACTCGTATTTTTCTTATCGGTGCATCTGAAGAAGAATGAATGCCCAGTGTCCTGCCTGCCTCAGTGGGAGCCCAACATAATTCAAGGAATTAGCAATTAAGGCTGCCACACTTCATGCAGGACTATGAGCAGCTGCTTGTTCTACTCAGGCCTGAGCACGTTAGGCCCACTATGATACGGCAGAAAACCTGCTGATCTCTGCTGTGTGTTCAACAAGGTTAAGTGGTCCAGTGTCTGTTTAAATCTCATGTTTTATGGTACAGAGGATATGTGCTCCTTCTCTCGTCTATTTTTCATGTGCTCGCCCTTGGAGGGGAGGAGGGAACAGTGGAGAAGTCAGAAATCTCTTTCTTAGGGCCAATATTGCAATCCCAGGGAGGCTGCACCTCCAGTGCTCAGTTCTGTTTTGAGGCCCTCGCTTCAAAAAGGACATTGAGGTGCTGGAGCCTGTCCCAAGAAGGCCAGTGGCGGATCTAGAAAATATCTTTGATGAGTGGCTGAGGGAGCTGTGGGTGTTAATCTGGGGAACAGGAACCTTGGGGAGCCCTTATGGCTTTCTACCTCAGAGGCAGATGTAGCCATGTGAGCTTGGTCTTGTTTGCCGTGTCTCAAGTGAAAGGATGAGTGCTCAGAAGGAATCCAGAAAGGATCCTGTGGGGTTTGGCAGAAGGTACATGGACCAGTGAGTGTTTGTTTGTAAAGGGACCCTCCTGAGGAGTTGCCCTAATGTGCTTAAATTGAACTGAAGGATTTGGACATTTCCCAGTCTGGGTTACAGAGGAGGGGAAATTATTTATTTGTGTTATCTCATAGTCCACGGCAAATACATGGTTAAGTAAGAACTCTGTCCTTCTGTTCCCATTCAACTATTTCAGTGCCCTTGTAATCCTTTCTTCTATTGTCAGAATCAATGTGGGATGTGATGATTTAGGAAATGGCAGCAAATACTGTGGTTAAAATGCTTCTAGACTTCAGTAGAGGCTCTGCAACAGATCATAAATGTCATGATCGCATATCGAGTGTTCTAAAATAGCAGATTATTTTAGGAAATAATATCAGATCATGCATTTGGTGATCAGTGCTTGCCCAGAAGAAAAAAAAAAACCCACTTATGGCTGACCCTCCAAATTATCTTATGTAAATGTCATATGAATAATGTTCTTCACATGGATAATCTCAAGGACAACGACTCCATTGTAATTGGCTGCCACACACAGTAATGCCAAAATTTATTGTTTAAACTGGGACTCTTTTTGCAGTTAACCTGAGTTATTCCCCAGCTCTGCATTGCCCCATCCGGCTCCTGGTGGGATTTGTGCCTTGGCATCCCCCAGAACTGGAGATCTCCAGGGACCCTGGGGAGGAGGCTGGGCCCTGCAGGGTCATGTTGCCCCACACAGGCTCCTGAAACTGATGAATGTGGCCAACAAAGGCAAATTAAGGGAGAGGAGAATTTTGCCCACAGCTATGGAAGAGAAGAGTTCAGTCTTGTTGATTGAGCTCTGTGGGAAGCCACACTGGTACGTACAACATGTTAATGTTAGGGTGTTTTATTGTATCATTCTCTCATGCTGTGTTCATTTGTAGGGACAACATGACTTCCATAACATTTATTTTAGGGTCATTTTATTACTTTAATAACGCAGATTTAGATTGTAATTAAAGCCTGTATGATTTGTTTTAATAGCTTGCAGCTTTGTTCAGCATATGTTTAGATATTATAAAACTGCTTCAATAGACAATGGATTCATTTGTCCCTTTCACTTATTAAGATGCACGTGCACTTCTTTGGGTTTATTCTTTGTGAATTTTGAGTGTGGAATTTAATCATAAAGCCGCATAGAGACACATGCCAAATTTGGGACTTGATGGATTGTGACTGTCCTTGTGAAAGAAAGAATTAGGAAAACAAGAAGTCATGGTTGTATTTAATATTAAAATAATAAAAAGTTGCCTATTTAGCCACATCTTAGCAATTATCCCGCTACTCACTTACATGGCATTGTTAAATATGTTTCTGACTAGAATAAATTTATATGTTATTATGGATTTCATGCTTTTTTCTTACTAGTCTAACAGATGAAATTCTTTCCTTTAAAACTGCACCTTTCAATTAAATTTGATTATTCCTTTTTCTTTCCATTATTTGGCATTATTTGTCTTCTGACATAATCCTTAGCTCGCTTTGTACAAAGGTGCAGTTTTGGTTCCCTTTTGTTAGTTTCCAGTATTTTCTAACAATGAGCTTATGTTGTCCACATCATCTGCTGCAAAGATTATTTTCACTTCCAGTTCCTTTAAACTGTTTCTCTTGTAACAGGACCCAGGCCCAAGAGGTGTTGAACATTGCTGATGAGGAATCAGGTACCTCCAACATTATGTGACTGCAGAGTGTGCTCTGAAGCAGCTGAAACAATATTTGGTGAGGATTTGATAGACTTTTTTGGTGACACTTAAATGTCATACAGCAACCCAAAGCCCCCTTCATTAGTTTTGTTTTCCATCTATATATTACAGGGAAGAGAACTGGAAAAACATTGAACCAACGGGTTTTTCTTTCCTCTTCTTTTCTACTCCTATTTCCCATCTTTTGGGTTGTTTTTAATTGGTTGGTTGGGTTTTTTGTTTTTTTTTTTTTGGTTGTTGGTTTGGATTGATTTTCATTTTTTGCATCAGAAAAATAATAAGGGAAGTCTATCTCATTCTTATTTTGTTTTAGTAAGAATGATTCTAGCACACTCTTTTTTATTCCAATATGAGCAGCATGAAAAACTTGAACAGCCACCAACTACTTTTCTTGTTCTGGAACATCTCACATATCAAAATGTCTCATGAGAGAAACAGGTAATTACCATGACCTTCAAAACTGAGAGTGTATTTGGAAGGGATATCTGCTTATTGGTTGAAAATCTTAGATCAAATGACCTGGAATTTTGGGATTGGTAAAATCAGAATCCTCATTTGAATCTTATACAGTCAGTATTTTTATCTCTTCCTTATGTTCCCTAAATTTCTTTTTATAGTAAGAAACTCAGAAGCTAAGAGGCTTTCTATGGCATCTTGTTTTGATGTCATGGTAGAGAAATTGAGAAATTTTAAAATGTGTTTGGACTGAGTATTATAAAAAAAAAGGCATAATTAACATAACAATTTAACTTACAAATGTTTCCCTGCAGTCTTCTGAAAATAATCATCTACAAACATATTTATTCTTCAAGTTATTCTCAAAATTGTCTTAAATATACCCTCCTTGTTTACCAGTCCATGCATGTGCTGTTCTAACAACAGCTACCAGGTTTGAAGAACCTTAGAGAAAAGGGTTTATGCCTAAGAAAATCCTTTCCAAAATCTGGATAATAACCTGGACTTCTGGGTTGGACACATTTCAGCTCTAACTGCATCACTTGTAGATGTTTCATTATCTACAGGTGTCATGTTGATATAGAATAAACCTGTCTGGTTGGTTTTTAGTTACTTTTCCCCTCTCATTTTTTTTCTTTTTTTTCAGAAGGAAGAATGTGAAAACAGTTTGGGCCACTGGGTATCAGGCAGCATGGTTGCTGTGCTAATGAAAATTTGGAACTCCATTGCAAACTGGAGTGTTTGGCAGAAGCAGGAATTTCTCTGTGCTGTTTATGAGGTATATAAAAAGGTCAGTGTTATTTTATAGATTTTTAGGCTTAGCAATATTTTTTTTAATGATTTACTTTTTCTTGTTTTGTAACAGCCACAATTTTTTTTTTGTTCTGGATATGGAATGTAACTTTTTTGATTGCCTGGCATGTTGTGGGAAAATAAATCCTGTTTCAAAATTCCAGACTCACTTTGACTGTACTATTAAGAAAACATTGCTCCTGGAATAATAAACGGTGGGGTTATTTTAAGAAGTTTTGTTACATTTTCTAAATCTGCAAAAGAATCAGAACAATAAAAGAATGATCAAGGCTGGGTTTCTTTTGTTTTAACAGGCAGGTCATCAGTTGGCCTATTGGCAAAACTCCATTCATTGTAATGGACCTACATGAATTTCCAGAAGTTGTAGATTTGGGCAATAGCTTCCTAAGTGTTTCAGAATCATTGTCTTTCATCTGGCACTGCCAACAGTACCAATTGCAAGATCATTTTTGTGATGCTAATCTTCCCCTCCATAGATAAAGGGCAGTAAGTGCTCTCTCAGGCCACTGGACAAAGGACATTGGCCAATATGAGCCAAAATAAGATAGTGAGGTGAGACTCTGAATGTGCTAAAAATACACTGAGCCCTATGTCAAATACAGGTGGTTTGTTTTTCAGATGAAAATGAGATCAAATACAGGTAGTTTGTTTTTCAGATGAAATTCAGACGTTTTAAGCGCAATATTCAGTTGTGAAGGAGATGACGTTTTCATTTGGAAAAGAATTGAAGTCTCAATTTGGACTCCTCTCTTTCTTTTTCATCTTCTTAGTGATTCTTCAGAAGAGACAAAAATAGTTCCTGAAGTTCCATTTTGCCCTACCAGGTGCCTAGATTTCTGAGAAGCATTGGTACATTCTGAAATGCAGAGCCATGTATATACACTATCAAGTATAGAAAAAGAGCTGCAAAGCATTGGTGGTTTCATAAGATTGCATTCTTTCCTGCTCTGACTCCCACAAAGAAATCTAACTACTCTCCTTCTGCTAACAACATTTTTTTTCTGTCTAGGTAGAGGACTGAATGTAAAGCAACACAATTAAAACCTTTTGATTTAAGCAACATCTTATTATTTCAATAGTCGAGCGGCTGTGCTCCCCCTGTGTGGCCTGCAGCCCATAGGTGTAACACGGTGCTCACAGCTGTGAAAACACTCTGCCTTCCCCGTGTTTAGATACCTATCTGTGGCTGGGGAGCAACAGAGGAAGTCAAAACTCCAAGAATATAATGAGGGTAGAGAATGTACAGTCGGCGCGTTTCTCCCGAATCTTGCTAAGTGAAGCAAGTTTGAAGACTTGTCCTTTTGTCCTGCCAAGTTTACCAATCTGAACTTTCTCAAAAGCTGTGTGTGCTTAATTTCATCCTTCTAAAGACAGGCCCCTCCAGTCCTGTGACTTAAACCTTCTTCCCACTGAGGCTGGTGTAATTTAGCCCATACTGAGGCATAGGTCACGGGGTTAAATACAAAGAACATTGGTGGCTCCCCAAGAAATATATTGAGTTCTAAAATCTGGTTTTGAAATGCACAGTGGGTACAGGAAAGAGTTTTCAGACTTAAATTAGGAGTTAGGCTAAAGGTAGCCACCTGATTCAGTAGATGTAGGGAGTCTCATAGCAAGTAATCAAGTCAATCAAAATTTGAGAAATAAAAAATGTAAATTCCCTTTACCATGATAACATGTCCTTTGCAGAAAAACTGTTTCTGGAAAAGCGCTTTATTTTGTTTTTCCATCAGTGGCATATTTTTGGTGTTTTGAAATAAGTGATCAGCCTGGAAAAATACAAAGCTGAGCACGAGTTTAGTAACTGTATTTAGAGATTTCTTTGAAAGGGCATCCCCTCTTTCTTCTTCATTTTTGCTGCCTTTTATAAATTGGGTATTGAAGAAATGCCTTAAAATCATTCTCTGATCTTCAGGCTAAGAAATGCATGGCACAGAATTCCTGGTGGGATTTCAGTCATCTGATGTGGATGTCAGCACAATACGCAGCCTCCCCTTTGGAGAGGAGCTGTTGTCAGTACCTGCCTGGATATGAAGGAACAGATCATCCAGGCATTTTGGCATCTGTCAGCCCCTGGGGCTGTTACAGCATGTGTGCATTTGCCACTCTAGCCTTCGAAAGCAGCTACTGCTGTTCTGTAATTCACAGCCTATTTATTGCTGTGCGGGACGTTTCTCTTTTCATTTCTTTTGATTTGTTTTCTTTATGTCATTAAAAGCAGTAGCAAGGTCTATAAAATGAGCAAAAGCTTAAATAAACACCACAGCAGGATGGTGAATTCTTTTAGGGACCCAGTTTTCATCCATAAATAATAAGTAGCTACTCAAACTGCAGGATTTTGGCATGACCTATATTATTTTCTCTCTCCAGTTGCAGATGGCTTCAAATCATTATCACCTTTTTGCAGCTGGACCTATCACATATGCAGCTGATCACTGTAGGTCCTTTCCTACTGAACTATTCTATTCTATCTCCTGTCCCCATGGAGGTGGAATTCCTTCTCTCGTCTCTGACTTTTCTATTCTCAAGTCATGGATTCATTTGTCAGTCATTTTAGTCCCTTTTAGTGTCTGTTTACCAAATACTTTTTAACATAATTCCAAGTTCTCATTGCAACCTTATATATATATTTTATGATTATTATTTTACAGATTTTTCAGGCTCTGCAGGCTTTGTTTAAAAACAAACACAGTAAAAGATACAAAAAATTAACCAAGCCCTCTTTCTGCAACAAATAGACCTGTTGAGGGAAGTATTTTATGCCTATGTCAGCCAGATAATGAATAGCCAGAAACTTCTCTGTGTTGGATTACTGATAAATTATTAAATTATTTTCAGGTAGGGAATCTCACTATGCCAGTCTCACTTGATTTTTTGGTTTTTTGGTGCTTGTTCACTGACGTTTAGAGTTTAGCTACTTCTTTTAAATATCTATATATTTCCTTTGTATCTCAGATATCATCATAAGGGGATATGGATGAACTTTAAAGGTGGCAATCTTGAGAACACAGTGAGATGGATAATCTGATGATATTTGCTTCATGCAGTAAAAATTACAGCAATACAATGTCTTGGAGAACAAAAGCTAAGTAACTGCAGGATGGCCTCAATGTTTAATGAATAAGCTGAGCTGGTATTTGGAGGGGTAGCACAATCCAGAAAGAATCATCTTAGCCTAAAATGGCAGAGCGCCCAGAGTGCTTGCATCATTCTGGAAAAGATGCCCGGGGCTGAACCAGTTATTTTGTCACTGGGTCTTAAAATCTGTCTGTTTCCGGGTATGGAATGGCCCGAGTTGTTATCGGCATAAATTGTGAAATTGTTTATCTGTAGAGCAGAAAAAGCTGCCTCAGTTGTGTTGAACACAGAGCTCTGCAAAGTTTTGGGAGATTTCCCATCCCTTTGTCTTCCCCTTGCTGTCCACCTTGTTCTTGTCCTTGAGTGCTACCACGAGCACTGCTCTGTTAGCCCGGAGCACAACCAGCGTGTGGCACGTAACGCACGCTCTGGGCAGATGAAGCAATCAGCAACATCCCGGCTCCCTGCAGCTCTGCTAGCCAAGGCTCCACTTGGCTCGTTGTGTCCAAGGCTGAATTCCCTCATCCGCCTGGAATTCTTGTTTTAAAAACACAGAAGCTGATTTTAGCAACACTAAAGCCAATGGGAACTGCGAGAGCACTGCACCTCTGGGAATCCAGCCCACATCCCTTTTGTTTTGAGTGTAGGATCGATCCTAAATGAGAAACCCTTTGTATTTTGGAAACTAAGAAGGAGCTGAAGCAAACTTCTTCATACTTGGCAAAAACAGAATTGTTCTTGATGGAGACCAAGCATGGAAAATTCTGGTCTGAGAGGATTATGTTTGTCAAAGTCATGACAAGTCTGAACAGAAAGTTTTACATAGAAATCCCTCTCATTTTCCTGTCTACAGTGACAGAAGAATATATTTATGCAAAAAAATAAAATACGAGAAGTTAGATTTATACTCACCAAACAATTACTAGTAAGCAAAAACCAAAACCAGATCAGCATAATGATGTTTTTGTCAAGCATAACAATTTTGGTTTGGCCCAAATACACAGATACAGATTTGGACTTTCTGTCACAAGTTGCCAAACATTTGTTTTCATTTATATCTCTGTATTTGTGCGTGTGCATATTGACAAAGGGGATTTGACTCCAAGAAGAACAGAGTTATTATCCAAATCCCAACACAAATCCCTCTATTGACTTCACTGGGAGTTGGATCAGCACCTTGGTGAGTAGGTTCAAAAGAGAGTGTCCAGAGTTAAACTATCAGTTCTTCATCCAACTCTCATTGAAAACAATTAAGTCTTTCCATTAACTTCAATTACTCTTGGATCTAGGTTTAAAACACAAATTTTGTGTAATAGGCCATATGGAGGCTATCCTATTAAGCATGTTTCAATCACATGAGGGCACAAGAATTTAGGGACAAAGGGTTGAAAACCAATATTAACGGAATAGTAGCGGTTAGAAAAATGCAAAATTAGTAACTTTTAAAAGGACATGGTTGCTACAGTAAATCAGAAGACTTCATTCTCTTTAAACCATTTTAGTCTTTAAAGATGACTGAACTGTGGCTGCCTCTTTGTTGGTTCTGGTTCAGAAAAGCATTCAGACAGCAGTTAAGCAATGCAACTTAAGTGTGAGCATAACTCCTCTCTTAAGGAGGGGAGGAATTAAACACGTGCTTTAGTGATTTCCTGACCTGAGGCTTTTATTTTCCTTCTGTGAATATTAGTGAAAGTACCTTTTTGTTCATAAGAACACTCATGAAAAGCACATTTTGAGCCCCTGGCTCAGATTTGCTTAATCTAATCAAGGAAGAGAAAGTGAGATGCTGTATATTAGGTAACCAGTTGCACAATTTGTGGATGACCATTAAATCATTTCAGATAGTAAAAATTGTAATAACTTGGAGCGCGCTCTCAGATAATTCATAAACGTAATACAGAGCTGTTCTCTAGTTCTGGATGCTCTCTCAGGGAGGAATATTGGAAGACAAATACAAACTCCTGAAAGAAATTCTAGATAGACTGTTTTCTTATAAGGTAAAAATCTCCATAATTCCCTCCAAATGTGGAAGGAGCTTCTATTTTCTGCATTGCTCTGAAGTTTTTTCTGACTGAATGCAATTATATCCAGGCTAATCAGACTTGCAAACAGTTGTGCTTAAACTACACCTGTAGAAATTACAAAAGTACCAACAACCCTCAGGTACCTTTAAAACAATATTACCAGTTATATTTATGTGAGCTCTGATGAATATTTATGCATTTGTGTGAAAAAAAAAGTGCATATTTGTGAAACACCTTTGGGAACACATGGGACAGCAGGTTTTTTATGTTTTATATGTTTATGTGCATATTCCATATGTTCTACTTAGTCAAACATTTAAGCAAAGATTTCTGGGTCAAATGACCTCATTTATTGTTTGTAAACTAAGCTATCTAATCTGGCTCAGTGTATTTTCATCATATGGTGTAAGTCAAATAAACTCATCTGTTGCTCAGGCTTACAATTGTAGGGCGTTTTCAACTCCACATTAAACACGAGCTCAGATCAGGCTGGGGCCAAACTGGAGCAGAGGCCCTGCAGAAGAGTGCTTTGGGCCCCCGAAGTCAGTGCCATGGAATTACTCATTTTTCATTCTTCTAGAGGAAATTCTTAGCTCAGTTTACTTCAGCTGGCTATAGCTGATGCCAACCTGCCATCCAGAATCCATAAACACCCTGAAAATGGGGTAACTCCAGGAGTTGCTATTTGGCATCTGTGTGTGTGTATGTCACAGAAAGGTTCTCTTTATCAGGGCAGAAAAGCACCCTGTAGGGTGCTTGTGTTATTATGGCAGCAGGTAGAATAGGCTGAGGACACAGAGGAGCATAAATATGCTGATTTCCTTTTATTTTTTTGCTTCTACCTAGAAATACCCAAACTGCTTCAGCCTTCTTCTACCTGCATGTGAACAGAGAAAAATACTTTCTTATTATTCCCTGTTCAGTACAACCCAGTGCATCCAGTGTTTTGGAAAAAGAATTTTGTAGGTTACTTGAATCAACAGGTAGGGTACATCCTTTTATGGTGAAGCAGTTTTGAGTGTACATGACAAATTTGACTTTCTTTACCAGTGGGATGGCAGCTCTGGGAACTGGATCAGCTGGGGTTACAGAAAGAATCAAGTAGGTTTATTGGAGAGCCTGGCTAGATATAAACTCCATCCTACACAGGATCTACTGAAGAGCATTCTGTAGTTTTTCCTCTACTCAGCTGAGCTTTTTTTTCCCCCAGAGTCTCCAGTTTCATGTTAGTCTGTTAAAGCTACAGGGGATATTAGTCAGTATTTCTCTGAAGTTCTGTTTCAGGTCAGAAAGACTAATCTCCAATTAATCCCTGTCAAGTGTCAGGTGTTTTTTGAAGACTTACAGCCAGCCAGTGGAAAATAGGCATTGGGATGTAGTGGACTTCAGGTTTCTGATCCCAGGCTTTTCCTTTCAACTGCTGAGAAACCAGAGATTTACATCCTTGCCTGTTTGGGGAACAGAGTTGCATATGGAGGCCACACGTTTTACTTTACATTTCTCTTTGGACCTTTTAACGTGTACCCTCTTAAACAGTGTCAATGGGTTTGATACCATAATCTATATGGAGCCCTCAATGAGCCACAGCTATGTTTGGCCCTTTGCCACAAAAGTCTGGTACTGCATAAATGCATAAAAATTACTTGTATGCAACTCTGGCCTTGGGCTAGACTGCCTCAGGAGTGTAGGAGATTGCAAATCCCAGCACACTGTGGGTACTGTGAGCATTTCTTCATCCTTCTGCAGCATGCTTCTCCCTCTGGATGGAGTGTGAGGGAGGGGGCCTGCACTGGAACAGCGTGGTCACGTTCTAGAGGGTGCAGGGAGGGACCACGAGGGACAAAGTAGCTAGAAATTGTAGTGAAATGAGCCCAGTGGAGGGAAATTTCATCTACTTGAAGATTTAAGATAGGAGCCTGTTGCTTTAAAGTGCAAGAGAGGCAAATCATGTTTTGAGACTGCAGACAGAAGGAAACATGGTGTGTTGTGGCACCAAAGTGCCTCAATCTGACCCTAAAAATGCAGAATGGCATCATCCAGTGGGTAGAATAAGGACCAGGTTGAACTAACTCCTTCTGGACTTGAAAGCTGAAACTGAGTCCATCCAAAAATACTCATCTGGGGCAGAAACAAAAGTTATTCCTGGGAAAGACAGTTTTATGGCAAGAATTACGTGCTTTTTTAGCTAAAGACACAATGTTTCACCATGGTAGTGACTTAGTGAAGGTCATCTACAGTAGACTGCATCATCATCCTCCTAATGCAGAGAATGAGTAATCCTCGTGTATCCTCCCTTTTCAGTTTGAAGGTTTGCTTTTGAGCCAGCATGGGTTCGATGCCAGATTTTCCTGATATCTCAGAGTTCAGTGAACCAGCATTTAGCTCATTTCTTTGTACATCTCACAGTGTAACTTCAGCATAATTTAGCAGCAATATTATGATACAGTTGTCTGAAAGAAACTAAAATATGGGACACCTTGTGTGTTTGGTGTAGCAGACTATGATAGATTTGACATTCTCTCTCATTATTTTATATTATGTCTAATTATATGTAATTGTGTAATTGTCTTTATTAAGATCATGAGGTTTTGCTAGATTCAGTATGCTAAGTGTGCAGGACTCTGTGCAGAGGAAAATTCTTTTCCTTGAAGCATGAAGTGAGCTAGAAATTACCTCTGCTCATTTACATGCTTATGAAATAATACAAAGGAAAAGCAGGTTTTCCCTTCATTTAGGAGAGGGAGCTGCAGTTTTGACTCCATCTTCAGTTTTCTGGAGAATTTGCCTTTTGGGGAATGCACCATTATTTGTGATTTATATTTCCAATTGTCATTAGTATGCAGGAGTGTTGCCTTTTCTTTACTAAAATATGGAGGGATTTGTATAATTCTTTTATTTCAATCACACATTTGGCCTTGGATTTCAGGAAAACTGAAGAAAAAGGGAAAAAACATTGAAAAAATTTGGCAGTTTCAGCTCTATTTCTATTGTTCCATCTATCAACATATTGCATGCGGGAAAAAGTGGAACAAGAGGAGCTGAAGCTATGCAAAGAAGGGAGGCCAAGGGCCTTGTAGGCGTGGGACAGGTAAATCTCATGGATTTTGTTAAGAGCCTGGCTTATCCTCATTTAAACAAGAAAGCTGAAGACACGGCTGGAAACTAAGCAATTCATTTGACATTCTCTTGTGTTGCTTTTTTCCCATTCTCTGCATTCCATGGAGTCTAACTAGGGGCTGGTATTTTTAGTGGGGAATGTGGCAATTATGTCCATGCACATTTAAAATTTATTTCTTTTGAATGCAGCTACTGTAAATACACAGATTTTCTTCCCCTACTGATTGTATGTGATGACGCTAATTTGAAATCTAAGATTCCAGCAACTCCCTAAGATCTGAATGCTGTTATGGGAGAACACTTCCTTACAGGAGGTCAACAGTTATGAGAGTTTTGGTGAAAGTGTTAATATTCAACAACAGAAAAAAAAAGGAAAAAATATTTTCTTTAAGAAGCAAGCAATATAAACCACAGTTACATGCAGATAGACAAACATGTGACCAGTTATTGAGATTGACATAAGTAGCTGATGTGAATGTGGTGATGAAAGCGATGGAGATCAATAGCAAGTCACAATCCCATTATGGAAGTAATGCCTTCTGCATAATGTTCAAGCACATCTGTCACCCCAAGGAATGAAAGCTGCTTCAAATCATTAGGCAGAAGCTAGCATCTTGATAATGGCAGCCCTACTTTTCTTCCCAGGATAATTATTATACTGACCAAAGTGTTTTGTGGATTTGATGGTCTGCTGAAGATATAAACATACAGGGGTTTCTGCAAATCATCAGGGAAGTGATATCCAGCTTCTGCAGGACTCAGCCACCAGCACTGCCAGGAACACTCATGTCAAATTAATCAGAAGAACTGTGAAAACACCCCCAGCAGGGACCACACGAAGGGCTCTCCCTGCAACACGGGGCTCCAGTGTGGTGCTTCCACAAAGCTGAACTCAGTGCAGCCCTGTGAACAGCTCTATGAATTCTTGTGGGCTTCTCTTCCTGTTTCTTTTAAAAATGTGTATACTGATCAGTGTCAGCTCTCCATACATTTTCCATGAAGAACTTTGGTCCTTAAAGTTATAGTTAGCTTTGAACTTCTTAAGATGTGCTTGTCCTTCTCTTTGAGGCCTTTCAGAGGCAGCTTTTCATTCCTGCAGGTGTCACACATGACTTGTGTGTTATCAAAGACATTTTGCTGGGCAGAGAAAACAGATTGAGGGCTGTGTGCATTTTCCTTGAACAGAGTAACTTAAAAGTGTGTGGAGGACAGAGGCAAACTGCAAAGCTGCTCTGTGATCAAGAAGTGCACTGTGAAAGTCCATCTTGCTGCCTTAGGTCGCCCTGCAATGTGAGATCATTGGCAATGAAGCAATTCTGAAGAAATCACTGCTTGTGGTGTTAACAGCTCAGGTTTTGCGTGCCCAAAGCAGATGCATGTTTTCTGAGGACAGGGGAGCAAAGAAGGGGGGAAAGGTGCACTTTTAGAACTGTCTCACATATTCCTTAACCATATAATAAAGGCCTGTTCAATACATCTCTGCTTGCAGAAAGAGGCATGGCATGTGCTGGAGATGGAGCTGGAGGACTGAGAATGCTGGCAAGCCAGGTGCTGATCCTTGAGCAACGTTGTCTACAGCAGCAGGTAAAAAAATGCAAATCTCTTTTGTTGTGCAATACCAAAATATAGACAGAAAGCTTGAGAAAAACAACTCTCCCTATCAATGAGGACATGGATCTTGATCCCCTTTTCCCCTCAGTGCTCTCTGACCCTGATTCAGTGTTGTATTTTTCTCCAAAAGTGATAAGTCTGTGAGGAAGAAATAACACAAACCACTAGGACTTCTCCTAGCAGGGGGAGAAATGGGCATAATGGCATGTCCTGCATTGTGGTCCGTCACTGATGGTGTCATTGGAAGTTTTTATTGGAAAAGCTGTGTAGGGGAAATAAAAACTCCAGCAAACAGCTTGCCTGATACTTTAAAGCATGCAGTGAAGAAATCTCTGACTGGTAAGAAGTGTTTCTGAGCTCTCACAAGGTGTGTTTTGTTTGTAATCTCAGGGTCTAGAAATACCAAACCATCAAGTCTGATACTTAACACTCTCCATGCCAACAAAATAGGCTTTTAGTCTGGGATGGATTTTTTTTAAGAACAGTTTATAATCCATATAAAAATAAGGATTCATGAAGGAAGTGCTGACACAAACTTAGAACAGGATCCAATAAAAACCTATGACTTCTGGTGTGCAGAAAAGTGCAGAAGGTCACAGCCCTTGTCTAAAGCCCCTGACCCCCAAAAAACAAACAAAAAAATTTGTATCATTAGAATGTACATAGATTTTTTTGGTGCCAAAGCCAAGAAAAAGAGGAAATAATTGAATTTGGCCCCTAATAACAGCAATGCAAATGTGTTCCTCTGTGTGTTTTACGACTTTTTCTTGTACAATAAGTGACATGATATTACATTCTGGAGTGTAAGAAACAGTTTTTGGATACACAATATTAAGGAGAGAAATAAGACTGTATGAATTAAGTTAGAGTAAATGACAGAAGGGGGAGAAAAAACAATTTATTTAACGTTATCTGTGCTCAAAAAAACCCAGAAACTGGGACCTTGCTGGTTTTTCAACCAAACACAATCTGTAGCAATGGTGCAGTGTGGCAGGAAATTATCTGAAATAATGAACTGGTCAAGTACACTAAAACTGATACCCTTCTCATCAGCATCCAAAATATGAAACCTGCCAAAAAATTCTAATTGCACTTTACTCTGTCCAAATTATTTTATTACTTGCCAAGAAGGGCTTTGAAATATTTGGCAGAGTCTTCTACCAGGAGAAAAACGAAACAAAAGGGAATGAAGTAGAACACAATAACAAAATATCCCTGCCCCGTTGAAAAATAGCAGGTTTGGGGGTTTATCCCTTTAATGAAGAGCTGATAACTCTTTAACCCAAACTAAGTAACAAATCAGAAATAATTTATCAAGGGTAAACAAACTGGACTCAGCTAAAAAGCCTTCCAAACTTAAAGGTGTTTCTTGTTAGAGCAGCTGCTCTGATACTGTGATAGTCACAAGGTGTGTTGATACTAAACATCAAATGAAAAGAGTCTTGCCATACACTTACCTTGGTACACAGCTATGATCCATGAAGTAATGTACAGATATGTCACTGACTAAGCCAAATGTGAATTAAGCAATCATGATATAGCTAAAGAAGAGCTTAAAGAGAATTCCATGAACTTGCTTTGCAGCCCCAGGCAGCAAAGACCACAGCTCTTGTCTCTGTAAGAACAGTGAGTTAAATTGTTTCTCATCTGGGATTAGCCCACAAACAAATGACATCCAAGTTTTAATTTTTTTTTTTAATTTTTATTTCAAGGATTCAAGGCTCTATTTGCTGTAGTTTTTCTTTTTGCTATCATAAGGTATGCTGCAAATAACATTCAGGCTTTCATACCTGTTAAGCCCTCGGTGTTGTGTTTAGGGGACACCTCTGACCACGGCACGACAGCTTGAAGGTGTTGCTTCAGTAAGGTGATTTTGACATCGTTCCTGCCTGTGCTTCTCGCTCACCAGGGCTGGCAGTGGGAAGCACAGAGTGTTTCTGGGTCTGGCACTCGTGTGCCGGTGAGGGCACTCCTGCAGGAGGAGGGGACAATGCTGGCCACAGCCAGCTCCCTTCGCCTTTGCAGCTCCCAAGGGAGGTCAGAGGGCCAGGGGCTGATTAGAGGAGCCGGGTCAGAGATTTGCGAACTCTGAATTTGGCAGGCAAATGGAGGAGGAATGGCTTTTGCTGTATTGTGTTTTAAGATGCATTTATTCATAACTATGAAAGCTGCAGACATATTGTGTTACTGCATCAGGATCTTGAGCAGATGTTTAGATTTTACAGAGAAGGCTGTATGGAGGCGTTTTCAGTTTTCCTTTGATTTTAAAAAGGTTCATTGTTACCTTTGGTTTGACATACCAACACCTACAGGGAGACAATCTGCTTCATTATGTCAGATTGCTTGAACATGAAGATTTTTTTTATTAGACTTTTTCCTGAACAGGCTAAGTAAATCAAGGTAAATGAATTGTCTCCTGCCATGGCACCAGACCCAATATGTTTTGTTTGTAAGGAAGATTGAAAGGAAACAGTAGAAGAGCAACTTAGAGTAAGATTTCTCAGACTTTTCCATAATGGGATCATATCTTAACAGAAGGATTATGTAACTGATCAGTTTATTTGTTTCATAGTTGCTTGACTATCTCTAGTTTCCACACATATTTACATACCAGACTTGATGAAGCCAGACAAATTGGTGTTTGGAAAAACTGTGCTGTAGGGAAGGAATAATATCTTACTTTTTAGGTAGTCTGATTTATTAGTTTTTTTTGGGGTTGGGTGGGGGGTTGTTTATTTGTTTTTGTTTTGTTTTGTTTTTAAATAAGAAGGCCACATCAGTGATGGCATTGTCCCTGTGACACACTTTGGGTCAGTGAGCTCTGCCAGCCTCCACACCACAAAACACATGCACAGGGAACGCCTACCTGCATGTTTTAGTCCAGCTCAGGACTTCTGAAGAGACTCTACCAGCTGTCCACACTTACCTTGTTTTGATGTGCATTGGCAAAAGGTCTTGGAGGAGGTGAACAAGATTCCTTTCCAGTGAGACTATGCTGGAAGATAGACTCCAGCACTGCAGCTAATCTAATGCACTCCAGCTGCTAAAGGGCTTTCAGGCCATGGAACCTGACTGGCCCAAAGCTTAACAAAAAAACAGCCAAACAAAAAAATCTGCAAGACTCATAGTCCTACCCCTCAGGGGCTTAGTGTGTGGATTTTGGGTCCTCAACAGCAAATTTTTACCTTGAGAAGTCTTTCTCTTGGTTGTATGTGCCGATCCTTGGAAAAAAGTTGCTTTTAGCGAGCTCTAGTCTCAACTTTGAGAATTTTTTTGAGAATGTTTTTACTCAGAGTTTGAGATCTGTGTTGCCTTTTTACCTAATGTCATTTTGGATGATTAAGAAGGTTGAAGCTGTCTTGAAGAATAAAGTCAATTTTAAGGAAAATCCTTTTATTTTATCTATCTCTATTTTGCCAGTGGCTTGCAAGATAGAAGAAAGAAATCTGGAGAAAAATATACAATTAAAGTTACTCTGTTCTCCAGTAGATATTTATTGGTGGAATCTGATCCGAGACATATAAGTACACCTAGATTAGATATTGTTTAGAGAAAAAAACTCTAGACACTGGAATAGTGTTTCTAAGTACTGGAACAATGCACACTCCCACTGAACTTCATGAGATGCCACATGGGAACAGGAGCTTGCACAGGCACATCCTACTGTAAGGTCTGGTCCTAAAATACTGAAGGGGCTGTGTCAGAGGGTGTGGGTGAGCACCCAGGCAAAAATGTATGTCCTCCCATCTTGGCCTATGCCACAGACTGTGGTCTCTGCTGCTCATGTCACAATGCAAAGGAATCACTTTTCTGTGGTTGTGGTGCTTGTTATTCTTTCTAAAATAAAATATGGTACCTGTTTCCAAGCCTCCATGCACCACATTGGCCTTTCTCAAGTAACGAGAAAATATTCAGGATTGTAAATTAAACGGCTTGAGAACTGGGATCCCTTTAAATATTTTTTTCTAATTTCTCCCCACTCTGGCACAAGGCAGATGTGTTGGTAAGTCCAACAAAAGCATGGAATATACAAATATCATTTAACATAATAATTAGCACTTTATATCCTTACAATGGAAAATAGCAAGAGCTCTAAAGCTGAGATTATCCTAAATGATGATTATTCAAGCTCTTTAGATCTCTGTCTTCAGAGGAACTTGTAGAGTCTTGTTGCTTCTGAAAGTAAGTACATTGTATTTTAGTAGTACAAGTATGGAATAAGGAGTCTCAGAGCAGGTATCTGAGACTAACATGTTTTTGTTTTTTTTTTTCTTCTAGAATTTGCCAGTTACAATTTTGGATTAGTGCTATGACTTCTTTTGTTCAAATTTTGTTCAACTACATTTTAAAGAATCCGCACTTGTAGTCATGGGAATAATTTGGTTTTAGTGAGCAGTTGGCTTGAGTTGTTGCTGATGGAGTTTTTTTATATGAAAATATAAAGCATCTAGTTTATTATAAATGTAAAGTCCAAATGATTTATAGCTAGTGTCTAAAACATGATTTAAGACTTTTTTGATTCCTTACCAATTCTGAGATGGTTTGGCAGGTAGTCAAGTCTCTGATTAAAATTTGAGCAATCCATATTTTAGCCTGTACCTCTCTGTCTATATCCTAGTGAGAATGGAAAGACCACTAAAGGTAAGAAAGTGTCAGTAGAGGTCTTGTCCTCAGCCCTCCTGAAGGAAGCAAATGGAAAAAGAGAAGGCATCCCTGGTTGCTTTTTGCAAGCTGTAAAGTAGGAGCGTGGTCTTGACCCAGCTGCTTTTACTGGGGTAGCTCCTGGAATTCCCTGCAACACCTTCTCTGTGTATTTATCTGAGTTTCCTAAAGGCAGCTCATCCCAGGTGCTGTCACCCTGTGTGGGAGATCAGCTCTCCCAGACAAGAGATTTGAGATTTGTGTCTCAGCAAGAGCATTTGGTTCACCGAACAGGACAAAGGAAATGGGTGTGATGCTGAATAATGGGTAGTACAGAACCAAATATGGGATTGTATGTCCGTTCCATATGCATGTCTTTTAGTGTGCATTTATGTATATGCAGCTGTAGCAGTGTGTATATCTATCTATCCATCTACCTATCTATATCTATCTATATCTATTCCATCTATGGCTATATCTATATCATCTATATAGATATCTATTATGTATTACAAGCACTTAGCCTGTTCTTTGTTATCTTTTTTAATTGACTTTTCTCTGCAGCAGGTTTGTTTAATACTGGGGGCGTTTTTTGCAATTAGTACTGGATATTGTGAGAGTCAGTACCTTAACCTGGGATTTGGTCCATCACAACAGTTTGGATAGACCCAAGAAACTAAGAAACATCCCATGCCACAAATGTGATGAATATATTTGGGCTGATAGGGACTTCCAAGTTTCTTATTTTGTCAAGCTCCCTGTACCAGGGAGAATTTTAAATGGCAGAATTTTAGGAGTCACTTTGTGCATGTGAGACCATATATTGAGGAAAAATTTGATGTAACTGCAGATCAATGAAAATATGTACTTTGGGTCTAGAATGACAGAAGAGCTCGAATCTAACTTTAGGCAAAACAAAGTAATGTTTCAAGGAAGACAAAGGAAAGAAGGAAGGATATAATGGACATGCAAGTTTCTTGTGAAACCAAGAAAAAATATTCATTCTTAGATAACTTTTAAAATGCTTCTATTAAGTAAATAGAACTTTGCCTTGCCTTTATACTAGCTGGGACCAGTCTGGATAGATGTACTTTATACCCTATGAAGCTAATCAGCCCATCTTGAAAAGGCAACACTTATCCTGTTTTTACATTTTTGTTTGCATAACACCTCTGAAGAGATGTTGATGTAATATTGGTTGCACTGTATGCCAGAGCTGTGGAATCATTCCCAGTCCTTCCCTTTCCATCTTTTTCTCATGCCTAGATTCCTATTTGGAAGAAAAATGTCCTCTCATTTATATCTATATAAATATATAGCCCTGAAAAGGTTTAGTGACTCTATGTAGGCTCCACTTTTATCCTGCACAGATAATAAGCGGAAATCCTTTGGGTGTGTGTTGTGAATCTGAATGCTTTGGACTGTTGCTTACCACTTCTGAACAGTTCCTCGTTCATTTTCTCTAGCCAACTACTTGTAGATCTTTGCAGATTTTAGAGCTAAAAAAAGCCTGCAAAACTGTAAACATGTTCAGTCATGTGGGAATCTATCAATCTAGTACATCTTGGAAATGCAAACCATATTTTGAAGGAAAATGATAAATGAGAAGACAGTATGAAGCTAAACCTAAGATTGCACTTGAGGTTTGCTTAGTCCTTTCTTGGCAGGCACTTAGATCTTCTGCTGTTCCATATCCATGGTGCCAGCTGTGTGACTCCTTCTTTCCCATGTTGTATATTCCTCCTGTAGCCTGGCATTCTTTGTTGAGAAAATCAGGAGAACCAAAAGGGATGAGGGGGAGTTATTGACTTGTCTGCTGATGGCAAGATAGAATTTTTATGGGTGTCTGCCCAGTTTGAGAAATGCCGGCTTGGAATTAGAAGGGTGGATAAGAAGTGCTAAAGAAAAGTTCACACTTCATGGGGGACATTTTAGGCCATTTCCTCTGGAAAACACAAGTTACACAATCAATCATGTAGTGTCTCCTTCTCATTCTTTCTTTCTTCCTGAATCTCTCTACTTCACTTAAGTTTCTTTGCTCATTTCATTATTAGGCACTTTTACAGGAAACAGGATTTATGGTCTCCTTTTGCTAATAAATGTTAAGGAATATGACTTAAACTGGAGAATACACAGCAGGAGATGATGAGCTCTTAATAAACAAATATCCTGTTTTCATGCAAATATTCTTAGTAACGCAAACAAAACAAAGCAGAGGAGGAAAGGCAGCCAAAGTATTATACAAGCTGTGTTGTAATTAAATAGGAGGGATTTCAGAATTTTCCAGAGGGCAAGAAGAGTTTCAAGTTATCTATCAGTCTTTTCCAACTCATTCCTTCAGATGGTTTCAACCCATAATGTTGGATGGTGGGTTGGAAAAGGAGAATTGGAATATTGACAAGTAACCTGAGAACTTTACAAAATTCTCAGCACCTTGTCTTGTTCCATATCTTCTCCTCAGTGAGAATCTCTGACCTTAGAACTTGGCAGACTATATTACTTGAGGATTTTGGAGTTTTTAAGCTTCTAAGGTCATGTTATTGTCCTCATTCTGGTGAAAATACCATCATCCTCCACAGCCATAAACAGGATTGTATCTGCAAAGAGTATTGACTTAGGTAATTTGCCTTAACGCTGTGTTTAACATTGATCCATATTAACCTGCTGGAATGAAACCTAAAAGCTTTACTGATGGTGTAATAGTGGCATGAAGTCTGGGGAGTGATTAATGAGAAAGGAAAATCTAGATCATCTGGTCATCTGGTTGCAGCAAATAGTGTGTCTGAATATGGCCAAATACCTCTTGCATCCACCAGCCAAGAGGACAGCTCTAATTACAGGAGAAGGGTCTCCAACTTGGAAAGAGTAAATAAAGACTTGGGAATCCAAATGGATAATACCTGATTGCTACCTTCTGGACTACTGCTGGGGCCAAAAAAGCTGATATGATCCATACACAAATAAGCAAAGAAATCCAGGGTCTTGACGCAGTGTCTGTTGGGTTTTAGTGTGCCCCAACACCATGAAGTCAAGTTGGATGGTCAAAAGCTGATCAGAAAAAAAAATGTTAGTATCAAGGAGGGGTTAGGAAACGTGTGTTTTATATTTGTGTTTTATATATGTTTTTGCTGACTATGACGAGCTTAATGTGTATTTCAGTCTGTGCTGATGCATACTTCTAAGGTGAACCAAACTTGAAAATCTGGGTTACCAGTGTAGCAAGGAAAACTGTCAAAAGATCCAATGTCTGCATGTTGATACCTGGATAAATTTAGATTAGAAAGGAAATGGACAGTTTTAGTCACCATTGAAGAAATTTTCTAAAGGCTGTTGTGGAGCATGCCACACTGCTACTTTTTTACATCAGAATTGTGCACTTTTACAAAAGAAAACTGGAATATTCGCGTTCATCCAAAGTGTATTTTTTTGTTCTTTGGATTAGCTGCACCAAAGACAAAAATTAGTGTTAGTTTTTGCACACTTTGGATCCAGAAAGCTTTGACACACACTGTGGGCCCAAATTAATTTCTGAAATTTTGTGGCTGGTCCCTGTCTTGCTCATGGCTCAAACCAAAGCTTAACTCATGAACATGCTTGAATTTCGGAAAGAGTCATTTATATGGCTAAAAATTTGCAGCTGGCTACAAACTTTCTATTGTGTTGAAACAATATTTGGCTTCAGCTATCTTTAAATATGGGCAAAGTCTGGATTTGAACTTCACAACTTCAAAGCTTCTGTTTTTTTCTGTGTTACCCTCATGGGATTGCAGGCATATACCATGAGTATACTGACTTATAAATGCCACATAGTTGCTGACTTTGGCAAGGTATAAGGTGTTCTATTTGCAGAATGATGCAATTTAAACATTTTAAACATTTATCAGTTTATTTCCAAAACATCCGTACCATCTTTGGAAAGAGCATAGGACGGATATTACTCACTGATGTTTTTATAGCATCACAACATCATCATCTTTCTTTTACTAGCTTCCATTTATACTCAGAGAAGGAACTATCTCTAAAAATAATAATTCATTGGAAGTTTATGCTTGCAACTAAACTAAATTTGTTTCAGCCAACAGTGTGATGGGAACAACCCCAAGAAGAGCTTAGTGGTTTGGTCAAGGTAGTTGTTAGTGGAGCAGGAATGTTCAGAGGCTTGAAACTGAGGTATAAACTCAACTAGTTTGGAACATAGAAAATGCATGAACAGCCATCCTAACAGACACAGATTCTCCTCCCTTGTTCGGGCACTCCTTCCCCTAACATTTGTCATATTTCTAATATTAAGAAAAAAATCATTGCTTGACTATTCTTCATCTCAAGAAAAAAAGCTGGATAATAGATAAGAATAATAGAGGCTGGACCAACAAGTCCAGCTCCCTAAAACTGAGGGCCAATATAAATGGAGATGTTTGGTATATATAGTTCTCAAATACCATCTCCTGTATGGGTCCCTTGGCTGCAGGTGCTACAGCCTCAAAAAGCTTTAGACCTCATGGTAGAAGACAGAATGCCACCACAGCACTCTCTCTTCTCTCTTCTGGTGTCCTCTTGCCATTTAAGTGATAATCAATGTTTGCCTGATTAACATACTGATAGGTATTTTAGCCTGAGTTCTTGAAGTGAAGGTTGATGCTTGGAAAAGGTTTCTTACACCATCAGGTACTAATGGCTATTAGAAACCTGTTTGGAAACATTATTTTGGAAGTTTTGAATTTATCAAAGTACACTCATCTCTAAAGTTTCAAGACATGGTAACTTGGGGAAAGGTTCCTTTTTGCAATCTAGGCCATAATAATTTCATACATACCCTTTAAATTCGGATTAAGAATCCTCATGCTAACATCTCCTTTGCTTTCCCTCTTTAAAACCATAAAATCTATTTAACTCCTCTTATCCCTTTTTTTCCTTGCAGAAAATAAAAAAAAATGCATTATGTATTTAATTTCATAGTCCTGATGATTTTATTTTCTTATGATCTGTTATTGATGTATATTGATTTGTATTTTATAACCCCACTTTAAAGGATCAGTATTGTTTCCTCTGTGGTATGAGAAAACACTGAATTTTGTTTGCCAGATACCACAGCATGTCCAGTAGAAAAATGTTGCCATACAGCACATTCAACTTTGCTCCCTTCCCTATTGGACTGGAAAATATTTTAATGACTTCAGTTTTTAAATACTGCCAGGACAACTGTGGGCATTGAATGCTTTCAAAAATTCAAATAAAACACATAATTTCAAGTTAACCCAAATTTTAGTCATATAAACATTTGATTAAGAATGAATAAAACCTTAAACAAGAATGAAAAAATGAATATAAAGCATCTGTTACACAGTTTATGTAACTTGATCTGTGGTAGAATTAAGTTCTATGCTGAGGTTTATACAAAATTGCATATCTGATTTAAAGGGACATTGTGCACTTTAAAATTTCTGTATTAATAGAGCTTGTAAGTGCCAGGTGCCAGGGATTGTTAATTTTTCACTTCGGTGTGTTCCCCCAGTTCTCCTCCATATTAATATTCAACTTCCTCCTGTGGAGGGAGACCTCTGCCCATGGCTTGTATGTCTTGATTTGCACTTGTATAACTCGTTCCCCAAAAGCTGAAATGTTACTTCTGCTTTATTTCATTCACTTTTCTTTTTAAAAGATTTAAAATAAGTTGATTTTTGGGTTTTTTTGGGGTTTTTTTTGAATTTCAGATCAGCAGTTTAAGCAGACTGAAATTTCCTTAACCTGGTCTTCATGAACTGTTGGATTATTTTCTGCAAATGCTTATAACCAGAACAGATGCATTTGGTATTTGTTTTCTGTCCTTTCAAAAATGGGTTTCCCTTCCGGTAACTTGGAAATACGCTCCAGAATGCTTTGTCCAAATATATGATGTGAAATTTGGCCCTCAGAATATGCATTCCAGTGTCATTTTTGTGTGGCAGTTTTTGTCATTTGGTGTAATGGCTTCTGGACCCACACTTGGAACCCAAGAGTGATCTCCGTGTCAGCAGTGGAAAATGTTGGTAACTCTCCTGAAAACAAATGAAGATCTAAACTGGCCCTTTGGTGAAAAGCTGCCTGTTTTGGAGATCATGATTTTTTCAGGGTTGCAAGGTATTCTGCAAACATTTAATTTCTGCTTAGGGAATCTGTAATAACCTTGATGTTTTGCTTGATCTGCTTTCTCTAAGAATTGTTGTACTGACTCTCTGGAGCCCATTCAAATGCTTTTAAGCACTACTTTTTCAAGCTTTTTCTTGTTAAGATGATGATGGTCCTGCGTGATTGCAAGGGTGATGTGAGGGCTGATGTTCAGGAACACAGAACAGTTGGAGTATGTTTTGATTCAACATGTCTAATATCCCCCTCTCTTCATCTTGCTTTTTGACTATGTCAAAAACTCTCCTATGATTTGAAATCTCATTATGTGATGTTGCTGTTTGCTGAATGGTTTGTTACTCTCAAGGTCACCCCAGTGTGCTCTTACCCCATTCTCGATTGAAGCTAAATATGTTTGGAGAAAGAGAAGGAAACACACCTTCAGAAACAAATTTCTTACATTTTTGGAGTCTTTTATTCTATTTTTCAACATTAGTTTTTGTGCCCTCAAACACACCAAAGTTTTTCTACAATTCACTCTTTTTTTATTATCCTGTTAGCTCCTCCGGTATCCCTGACTGCATTTCACCTCCAGAATGAGCACAGTTGTTAATCTTTGAGTAATTGTCCTTCCTTCCTCATTGATATTCTCAATGAGTTTTCTGGCACTAAATTAAAATTTCTTATTCTCCTCTTTGGAGGCTCCATCTGCTTGTTTGTTTCTCTTTTCAAAGCAACCCCTTCCTTTCCTCCCTCACTGTGTGGATGTGGGTAATACATTTAAAATCTTCTCTTACTAGAGCATTTCCAGAGGGATGCTGGTATTCCCTTCCCTTAGAAATATTTCTTTTTTCAAAGCTCATCTCTAATTTCTAATACCTGTATAAAACCACTGAATATTGGGCACAGATGACAGCAGCCAACGTTTCCTTACTTATTGAGTGTTATTCATAAAAATAAAAAATCTTGATGTCATATTTGTGCATTGTATCTGCAGTTATATAATTGGTTTTTAATATTGATGGATGTTCTGATCTTTTGTGTCTGCTAAAGAGGATGTGGAGAAGAAAGAGGGAAAGGCAATAAGGAGTAATTTTTTTTTTGTATAAGAATGATCAAATCTTTACAGCCCTGCAGACAACAAAGGAAACAGAAGGGTAAAGGCCTATAAACTGATAAATGTGATAAAGGAGGGAGCAAAAATGGCAAAGATTGGTTTCTAGTATAAGAAAGAAAGCTCAAAATGCCACTGGCCAGCAGCAGGCTCAAAACCATCCACAGGGAGCAGCTTCACACAAAGGAGTACTCTGGCCTGGGACACTGTGGATACTTAAAATTGACTTGGCTTTGAAAGGCAATCAAGTGAACCCACTGAAGAGAAAGAAAGACTGCTCTGGTTGGATTCTGGTCAGGAAGATCCTGTTCCTCACCACTGCAGATTGTGAGTGCATTGGGGAAAGTACCACTTCATGCTCCCCAGATATCTGCTCGTGGCTACAGCAGGACACAAGATGCTGGGTTGGAAGGGAAAATTAGGTTCACCCAATTCATGTATTGCCCAGAGAAATTTACTTCTCTCGCTACCTCAGTTGCTGAATTTTAAAATATTCAAGTAGCCTAAGGCTCTATCTTAAGTAATTCCCATTGTCTGCAAGGTCTTATACCATCTTGTGGTTTATGCTCCTTATATTGGTTGTGCCTGAAGGGATGTATCAACATCTTTTTGCCTTCCCCTCTCTGCTCCCACATGTTTCCACTGGGCAATTTCTCCTGCCCGTTGTATCTGTTTCCATCCTTGGTATCTGGCCAAGCAGGCCCAGTTGCACTCCTGATCTCTCTTAAAAAATGTCTTCACTCCTCAGTCTCTAGCTGGTCCCCATCCTCACATTTCCAACTGTGCATCCAGTCACATCTTTCCTCCTTCAGACTTAAGCCAAAGTGTCACAGAGGATAAAAAGTGTCATTACACGTTCTCCTCTTTAATTGCAGGAAATGTTTTGCTCAGCTGCATGTTCCAGTGAGCTGAGGAGGCTTCAGGGAAATTAGCAGTTCAATTCCAATTTCCAGTTCGTGTTGGACTTGCTTAAATAGACTTTTATTTTTTTAAGGATTCTGGGTGGGCCAAGTATAGGCAAATTTTTACAGGTGTGGTTGAAAGTCTATCCTTGACACAGAACAACTTTCCTGTCTAAATGCAAAGCTTTGTTTCACAACCAATTTAATAAGCAAAGCTTATTAATTTTTATTTCCCAGCAGGAGGAAAAAAATCCCATGTTTTCCCCTCTTTATTCCTTAGAAACAGGTGAATGGTTTTGGCTGAATCTTCCAAAAGTTTTGTGAAGCAGGCCCTCTGCTTTGGGAATAATCAGTGCCTAAAAGTCACATTTGGCAGAGTCAAGTGAGAAACGTGTTTGCAGGAAGTACTGAGCTTCTTTAACATTCAGCAGAGCTTCAAGTCTCAGCAGTAGTGTATTTCCCAGAGCAGTGTAATGTCTGGAGCATTTCTGAAATTCTGGGTGTAACTTTGAAATTAGATAGAGCTCTAGTGAACTGATTCTCTAGAAAACGTTTCTGTTGGTCTGCGTTGGAAATGTTAGTGACATGGAGGTGTCAGACACTTGTAATTCTGGACAGTTTGTCAGCAGAGTGCTTGAAACCCCAAGACCCAACACTGGTTGCATGCAGAGATTGCACAGGAAGGTTAATCAGTAGACCAAAATAAAGTTGCTAGATTTTTCCTTATATTCTGCTATGAATCATGTCCTTATGTCAATTAAAACCATCTGTGCATGTCCATTCTCAAATGATTTATAGACTTGCATCCTCTTCTCAAACATTCCAAGGAATCCTAACCTGGTATGTAGATGCTCTTCATTTCTCCATAACTGGAAAAAAATATACTGAATTAACTAAGTATGGCACATTCATCCCAAGGATTTTATGTGGTAGAAAATAATGAGAGCCAGTTGTGAAATCATGTGATACTGTGGTTTAGACTTACAGATGGAACAGTGGCAAGGCCTTTAGCTGAGGTTGCCTGAGTGTGATACAAGAGTGGTGGGAGCTTCTCAGGCATCCTACAGAAATCTCATTTTTTTTTCCTGAAGAACTGACACAAAGCCATTTTCTTGAACCTTAGCATTTGTGAAACAAAAAATTTCTTAGGGAAAAAGAAGGGTGCAATCCATCAGTTCTTACATTTTGTCTCTGTGCTGTGTAGAAGGGAACAGATATCCTTGACGCAGGGTTGGCAAGGGCTTTGAGAACGTGTCTGTTTTGAGCAGGAGAACGTATTAGGTTTGCAGGGCAGGGTTCTGGGGTGGCTTCTGTGGGGAACTGCTGGAGGCTTTCCCCTGTATCTGATGGAGACAATGCCAGCTGGCTCCGAGAAACACCGGCTGCAGACCAAGGCTGAGCCCACCAGTGGTGATGGTAGCACCTCTGGGATAACAGGCTCAAAAAGGGGGAATAGACCTCTCAACAACAGCTTCAGTCAGGGAGAGGAGTGGGAATACCTGAGAGGAACAACTCTGCAGACACCAAGGCTGGTGCAGAGGGAAGGGCAGGAGGGTTCCAGGTGTCAGAGCTGAGATTCCCTCTTTGTTGTAGGCTATAGTGGTACAGCTGTGCCCCTGCAGACCACGGAAGAGCAAAGAGCCACCTACAGCCTGTGAAGGACTCCACATGGGAGCAGGTGGATGCCTGAAAGACCCCATGAGTAGCCCTCCACCTGTTTTGTTTGGTGGGATTTCTTTGTGATTTTTCTTTTTATACATCCTCTGTAGCCCACAGAGACCATAATACATGGCTGACCCCTGAATCAGCAGCTGATATTTCACTTACTGTCATTGATGAGGTCACAACTTGTGTCAAGGATAACAAATTCCTCAGTAAGTGATACATAAATGGTAATCAGAGCAGCAATAAAACAGGAGCTGTTTCCTTCCTCTCATCCTGTGCCTTTCACTGTGTTGAAGAGGAAAATTCTATGTGTCTTTCAACTTTTGATCTTTTAGTGTCTTTGTGAGGACAGGTTCTGTTGGAATATGATAAGGTAAGAATCCCTCGTTTCAATTTAAAAGAAGGAAGAGAATGTGTCACTAAGCAGTCTCTCTGTTTCTGGTGCAAGGTTTTTAAGTGTTTTGGTACTTTTTTGGTCACCAGAATGGGACAATCATATGAATCATAATGTCAAGAAATAACATAAAATTTAGACCCTGGAGTTTGGCCATTATAGTAATTAACAAGGTTTTCCAGCTGAACTGCGTACCTAAACTTATCCATTGGTTTAAGTGAAAACTTACGTGCCTCTGGAAAACTTCCTAATTATTGTTACAACCTTTTTCTTTAAAAATACGTGTTCATGGATTTTTACTTTATTAATATTTCACTTATCTTCGTTAAGCATCCCCTTGTGTGTCTTCAGTCAATATATGCATTCTGCAACAAGAATTTATTCCTAGGAGTTTGTCCAGATTCACAATCACACTTAAGTCAGCGCTTTCATCCTTAATTTCTTGAGTCATGTGGTAGGGAACCTTATGTTTGACATCATGGGGCTTAGTGAAACTTGGCCACTGAAACACTGGTTCTATTGAAAAACATCTGGAGGGAAACCAATAGCCCGGTATATCCTGTTAGACTACACTCAGCATTATCCAGCCTCCTGGTCTTTCTCTTTGAGTTCTGCCTTGCAAAAACTTGGCTGTGCTCACAGAAATGTACAAACATGAGAACAAAATGGATGCACTCCATGTTCCTAAAAATGTCATATCTTGGCCGTGCTGGAAGTGTGTGTGTGTGTGTGTGTGTGCTTGCTTGGCTGTAGCAGTGACAGGTTTTTATGTCGCTCTTTATCATCCTGATGCTGAAGTTAAAGACTGAAAAGCCCTACAGAAACATCTGGTTCTTTTGCCATTACCTCTGCACACTTTTTTCCATCTAGTGTATTTCTCGTGTTTTACTTAAATAGTTCAAATGGTCAAGGTTTTTTTTTTGTAATTTTGGATCTCTCCAATAATGTATGAAATGACTTGCCTAAAACTAATAAATATTATCAAATTAGAGTTTCCTTTTCCGTTCACCATATTCCAAGTTAATGATCTGGTAATGTTTGCCTTCTTTATTTTAAAACAAATCAAGGAGTTGATTGTGGTTGTAAGGTTGGAGTTTTTAATTACTTTTTTAGAACAAGAAGAAAATGGAAAATGAAATTGTTCAACAGAGTTTCTGTGTTTAGATTTGTAACTAGTTAAAAACATTTTTCTGTCTCTGGTTCTGAGAAGCATATTAAAAGTACTTTGTGCAGCTTTTGAGTCAAACAATATGAAAACAGAGCAGGACACAAGACTGAACAGTAGTCCATCACTTTTGTATCCCTGTGTGGCACATCATAACTGGAAGCTTTTTGGAGATAAATTTATTTGCTGGTTCAAAGCTGAAATTACTTGAAGTTCTTTTGGGATGGAGAAAACCCCACTGGTTTCATTGTTTTCTTTTTCGTATTAAATTAATATTTATGTTAACATGGCTGTTATTTATTTGATTACCTGTTAATAGCCAACGAGGATTAAAGAGGTTTCCTTATTCTGTGCATGATATTTAGCCCATCTCCTCTGCCTAACAAATGTGCATTTGAGCTCTTCCATTCTCTGGTAACAGCTCCCAGCATGTTGGTATCTTCCTTAAGAAAGAAAAAAGAGCGACTTGAACAAAACTTTTAAAACCACTGATACCGACTTTAGACTTTTCCCCTAGCTCTACACGATCCACAGAAAAGTTAGCTAAATGCTCCCGGTCTGAACCCCTGTGGGATTCAGTCCAGATCCGTCAGGTGTCTCTGACAGAAAAAAGGCTAAAACCAGACATCTTGACTTTGAAGCCAAAAGCAGCTGATGTCTTTTCACATGAGCGAGACAAACATTTCTATTCATCAGTGGCACTCCAATCATGCATATGCATGTGCACGTAGTTGGGATTACAGGCACTAGTTCTCATGTAGTGAGTGTTGGTGGGGAGCTGGCAGCAGCCAGCTTGCACTTTCCTGTTTTTTGTGGTCCTGCTTCATCTGCTGCTCCTCTGGCCTCTCTCCTTTCCACTGGGTACAAGGGACATGGGAATAAATAGAGGAAAAGCACCAACATGTGTTAGTTTTATTAACCAAGCAGCAAAGTCAAAAACTGTTGCAAAAAATTTCATGAAGCTCTCAAGAGCAGCTGGAAACATCAGGACAAAATTAAGGGACATTGAAATAGCAAAACTGAAAAATTACAGTAATTATTAGAAATTTGAGGGGAGAATTGTTGCTCTTCCCACTGAAACAGTGACAGTTGTGTAGGTGTACTGTGGGCCAGAATTTTCCCTCTGTACTTTGTCAATTTATCAGTCATATGTGTTCACAATCCAAATATTCAGGCTGTTTGCTGCTGACTGAGGAGTTCAATCAGCAGTAAATTTTGCATACAGTAATATGTTAGTATTAAATCTAACTCCATGTTTTTCAGCTTTATCCAGGATATTCTGTAATTAGTTGTTAATAAGCTTGAGACATGGTTACAGCAACACACAGAGAATTGCATCCTTTCTGTTACAAAAGTGAAGTTAACTCAGAGGGTAAGGGGCTCCTACCTCCATCTGTGGTCTGTCTTGAAAAGAAAAAGGAAAGACAGGGCGCAGAATAAAGAAATATCAATATAAAGAAGCAGAATAAAGAAAAATCTACTGCGGTAGAAATTTCTTATTTCAATTTATTGATAATCGGTAAGAATGGAAAACTGAGAGAGGCAACGCGATGAATGCAGCTTGCTCTACGTAAAGTGAGGCTTTAATCAAAGATAGTTAAACTATTGTCTGCCCTTCACATTCCTCATCAGTATTCTGCCTTATGCAGTGGGAACATCCATTAATTACCATGGCATCATTACAAGGTAGAAATTGTAACCATGGCTATGGGTGATGCAGGACAGCTTGCGATGCTGCCCGCGCAGCGAAGGCGCACAAAGAGGACCTACCGCCACTTGTGCATGTCATCGCTGCATTCAGAGCCTGATTCCTGAACTCTGCGATTAAATGCTGCAGAATGTCTTCCCCCCCACTATCCTCTCTCTCTCTCTCTCTCTCTCTCTCTTGCCTGCTTTTATTTCCTGTGAAGGTTTGGACCTCTGTTCTTTGCATCTCCTGCCATGGCTCAAAATCCTGCTTCTTGGTTCTTTCAACCTGCCACGTCCAATAATCACGCACAGAAAATGCTTGTGCAAGCCAGTTGGCTTAGATTTCTGTCTTAAGGGAAGAGTGCATCTGTTTTTTGGATTAAATCATGCTTATAAAGTCGTGCTTATTCAGTTGACAGGGAAAAAAATGCATAATTTAAAGCTTTCATTTGCTCTTGTGCTAAAAGATTTTAGAGCCTCAATTCACCCTCATTTTATCCTTCTGAGCAATACAAAACTAGAGTTCATTATGGTGATCCAATCTCTCCTTTTGTCTTGATTGCAGACACATTAAGCTCTTTGCCAGAGATGTCGACTTTCCTGAACAAGCCTTTCAAGTCTTGCAAACTATCTGTTGTTTTCCCGGTAGGCTAATTAGGGTGGATTAGCGCCCGTCAGATATGCCCTAGGGATGAGCCGAAAGCTGAAGGGGAAGGTAAATTGAAATGCCAAAAAATTTACACCTTTGTAAGGCCTGAGGCACAAGGTAAGAAGCTGAAGGAGGGCAGGGTACAGTTGCAAAAGAGATTGTGCTCCCCGGCAGGACAACAACCTAAATGTGGAACAGGATCTTGTGACTAGAGCTGTTGATTTTTTTTGCTTGGCTCATTCCAATAGAATTTGTTTTGTGATTAAAGTGCAGGCAAATTTCAAAATAAAGTGTGGCTCTGACTACAAAAGGTTTAGTTAGAAAAACGTCTAACTGGAAATGTCCTCTTTGGAGTATAACAGAACAATATTTCATTTTTCTAACCAAAAGAATTAATAGAAGTCATAACTGTTTTGTGATTGATTGATTGATTGATTGATTGATTTTTTGTCAACCGGAGTTTGTGATTTCTTTCAGGACAAGTTTGGCTAAAATAGGTTTCACTCAGATCTCTTCTTCTTGATGAGACTGAAAGGAAGACTTAGTGGAGAGACCCTTACGCAGCTCTTGGAAGATGTCTGTAGGGATCCTGTTCTTTTAACTGATAGGTTATCCATGATTTCTCTATCATTTTAATAGTCTTCATAATCAGCACAGGAAAAAAAGAGCATCTAGCACATAACTAATCTCTACTTAAATTAAAATAGGTGAGATCTGGAAGTGTTTACTCCCCTCTTGGCTAAAGGGTCAGTTCTGATGCCTGGCTCATAGCAGACACGTATACATGACATTTGAAATGGTATAAGAAGAATCCTGCTTTTAAATCCTTTTGAGGCTTTCTCAGTTTCAGAAACAAGCAAAGTTGTCAAAGGAAAGGTATTGGTTTAGATTGGAAAAGATTCATTAGATTGGCTCAGGAGAAGCCAGTGCTGTTTTGTGGCAGGAGTGTGAGCAAACCTGGTGTTCTGTGAGGAAGCAGAGACTGACAAAATCTGTGCCGCATTCTGTGCATTAGCTCCAGCAACAAGCTTGGCACCCAGGTTCTCAGAAATCAGACTGAAGGCTACATTGCACATAACTGGAGAAAATATTCAGGGTCCTAGGCTACATATCAAATATAATTAATAATATTATTCACTAATTACTAAGAATAGGCCAGAATTACTACATTGTGTTTAGTAAATGGCAACTAGAAAAAGAGTTGAAGAAAGTTTTCTCCACTTTTCCCTCAAATGCCTGTAACAGATTGAACTGCCCAGGACAAAAGGAAAATTTTCTCAGCTCTGATAGGTATATTTATCTTCAACAAGTAACATCAAGACTGACAGCATCTTGGTTTGTGTATGTTTGACTGAAACATGGTGACAGGTAGGTGTGCTCTGGGACTTACAAAACGGTTGGTATAGCACTGATTCATGGAGGTAAATCTTCCAGACTGTGCAGCATCTTTTACACTGAGCCTTTGCCACTGCAGATTCTCTGAACTTTTCCTCTGACAGCCTGGCTCCCACCCAGGTCCCGAGGTCTGTACCTGTCATGGGAAAAGATTCATTAGCCCGTGATGTGCAGTAGCTGTGGGATCCCTTTGTAGGACCTCAGCATCCTGCCTTGACGTGTGAGCACTGCAGCAGTCAGAAGCTGTAAGCTGGGCCTCTGCTATTGTGAGTGTTTTATGAAGAGAAGAGTGTCTGTTATGTTTTTTGGGTTTGTTTTGGAATCTCAAGGACCTCTTAATTTGGAAATTCCCTCGGTGGCTGTACACTTATTTTTCCCCCCTCTCTCCTAGCGATTTTAAATGGTGGTAGTTAAAAGGAAATAAGAAAAGTGTTCATTGTTTATAAGGTGTATAGAGCCAATCATCATGTTAATTACATGTCACAGGGTAATGAATAACCCCTCACTTTTATCATGTGGGGAACAACCTGGGGTTGGTCAGATGGGGCTTTGTGCTTTAAATGAACACCCCCAAACAAAACTTTGCGCCACTCCAATTATGTGAGGACAGACTCTGGTTCAATGCCTTCTTAAGTCTTAAAGCTTTACAGCTGTGGGAACAGCAGTTAGACACACACTGTTCTGCAAACACCAGAAGTCTGAGCTAAAATGCAAAGCATACATTTTGTAGTGCTGATTGGCTTTGTAGTGCTCATACATATGCGCCAAGAGCCCAGCAATGGTGAGAAAATAAGTAAAAAAAAAATCTTCAGAGCTGAAAAGCTGTTATGATTATAACATATTATTGTATAATTGCCTAATTTTGCAACTTTGGAGAGTGTTTATGTTCTCAAAATTAATTAGTGTGGAGTGTAACTGCTTTTAAAAATGCCATTCCTCTCAAAACTATGTGGTTAGAAATGTATGCCTCAGTGAATGTACACATCATTATTATTTAATATAAAAGTTTATAGTTCATTACATGGAAAATTGCAGTTGAGGCATTTCACAGCTTCAAGAACAATTATTATCCCTGATTGAATTATGGAATGATTTTTTGTGGGTCAATAAATTGAAATAATTTTATTTGAAATGCATTCAGACAAATATTTATGCAAGAGATAACTGAAGTCAGTGATTTAGAGAGAAAAAGAGGTGAGAAATTATGGGAAAAAAAAGTATTTCTGGAAAATACTTTTTACTGCAGTGGGGAAAAATGTGTCCCCCATACTCTGGACCTGATAAGATTAGTTTTGTATCCTTTTGAGGGGCCTAATAATAGTGGAGCTTGGTGTTAACCCTTTTCCTTTATGCCAACCTATGCAATGAGGTTGTGACTTCACATGCACAGGGGTGGAGGGAAGTGACAGTGTTCTTGCATCAGCTTGTGAGCAACGATGTTTAGGGTTATGTGGAAGCCTGTGAGTGCTTTTTCCTCTCTCCAAATCCTGTAGGGAGTCCTCAGTGGCTGGGCTGTCCCCACAGCAGCCCTGGGGCAGCCTGCCTGCATGTCCCCAGAGCCAGGAGATGGGGACAGGCTCAGACAAGGCGCTCCACCTGCAGCTGCTGTGTTTGATGTCTGCTTCCAGCCGTCTTCATGCTGCACAAGAGACATCCTTCCATTCTGGCCTTGGTGATCTCTGAGCTGTTTGTTGCTGTGATGGCTGTTGGCAGCCAGTGGGGCTGCTGGCAGGAGCAGGACATTTGTTCCTTGCGGTGATGGACGATTTGTGAGCACCGCCCTCTCGAGCTGCTCTGTTTTTCCTCTTGGAGGGCTCCTGGACCAGAGGAAGGTTTTCACACTGCTGCCTGCCTAACTTCTGAGAGATGTGAAATGTACTGCCAGCTCCTCACTTTAGGTGAAATGGCAGCTTCAGCACAGTACACAAGCTTTGGCACTGCAGCTCCAGATTGTCCCCTTTGTAGACAGAGAATCACAGAATCAGTTAGGTTGGAAAACAGAGCATCAAGTCCAACAGTTCTGTCTCACTTTGAAGTAATGGTAACTGCTGAGGCCTCAGGTCAGGTTGTTGTTTCTTCTTTCTTGGCCCAGCTAGGGTTTCCATACATCTGCAAATCCCTGGTTCCTCTAACGTCAGCTCCTGACATTGAAACCATTCATTTTCCTGCTTTTCAGTTCAATAAAAATGTCAGTAGGTGATGACCTATTACACCAGATAATGCTAGATGTATGGATTATGACCTATAGCATTGTCAAGAGATTTATCATTTTGACATCGTTTTGGTGATGTGGAGTAGAAATTGCTGGTCTAAACCCATTTTTTTTTGCTGCAAAATGTTTGAAATTATGCTCAGTCATCTGAAGCCCGTGCCATCAAATTTAAAATCCTTAGGAAGAACTGGTTTTACACAGAGGTACATGGGGTGAGGAAAGTATTTTATAACAACTCAAATAAACTAGAAATACAGTCTAGAACTTCTACACAAACAACTTCTGCCCAAGGTAAGCTAGTTGGCCAGTTTTGCTGCACTGACTTAAATTTTCCTGGTCCATGAATAGGATCTGGTTTGTGTTTCTGGCATAGGAAAGAAGCCTTGGCAGTTTCTCTGCTATTGCTGCTCACTGGAGACCAAAATGAATGCTGCTAGCCTTCTCTGTCAATTTTCTTCCATCCCTAAATGACCCAGAGAATTTGTCTCTAATATTTCTCAAGCCGACCAGTTTTCCTGAAAAAAATTAATAAATTAGTAACTTACTCTGGTACAGTTTTGTCAGTCTGTTAAGTTGCTCACTGTAAAAAAAAAAATCAACAAAGTATCAATGGAAATGTGTTGAATTATGATTTTGAATATACAGGTATGGTTTTGGTTTGCCTCAGTTATTCATGGTTGTTGTATCCAGTCTCAGTTAAATATTGTGTGAACCAGAAATATGTAAATGGGTGAAGTCTGTTTTATATTTGCCAGCCAACACAAAGATGGTGTTCACCACATAAATCACTTGTGGACACAAATTTCAGGAGCAAACCAAGGCCTCTTTATTTTTTTGTGTGTTTTTTTTCTTTATTTAATGTGAGTGAAATTTGAAGGTGATATGGCACATAAAGAGATATTATTAGCTTTTAATTTTAGGGAACTAAATTACATTTTCAGTCTGACAGCAGGTTTTTTTAACAAACCTATGCTATGCAGAAAGTAGATGCCTGGGTCAAGAGGTGTGAATTAGTTTTTCTTCCCATTCTCCTTCAAATGTGTCTATATAAAAGATGTCTTAAGACTCAAAAGGAAAAAAAAAATTGTAAAAACCAACCATCTCCTCATGCTGTCATCATGCACAGAAGTCAACAAGAGAACTCTGCTGGTCATTTCTGAGCAGTCTGTGGTAAAAGTATGAGACAATTCAGCAATGGAATCATCCTGATTCCATCTCTCTGGAAAGCTGCCATGTGGTTGAGTCACATTTTTGCATTGTCCCATAGGATGTGGCTCTCCTGGGAGCCCAGTGGTGCATTCAGCCTTTTTGAGGCCTCTCAGCAGTTTCTTTTCCCCTCACAACCATCTCAGTGCATTTGCTGGTACCCCACGTTTGGACAGGCACCCTCACTCTTAGTGATGCACAATTCCTTCCTCTTGTGTTTCTTGGATAACCACTGGCTCTGAAACATCTAAATGGTCAAAACTTTCCAGAACAACAGCACAGGGAAATACAATTATAACCATTTTCCTATTTATGCTGGCAAACTGGCAGGTTATCATGGTCTGTATCACAGAGGTTTGAGTGGAGACGAGCCTCATAAATTGCATTCTATATTCCTTTTTCCAAAACCCCCTCAAACTTGATTTTATGATACACTTGTATGTTAAGCCTCATGACCTTTTGCTTGAATATGGCAGCTTTCCAAAACACATGAGTGTGTTCTAGAAATGTCTTTTGAAATTTGCTAGAGCAAAGTCAGGGTTTTGGGGGGGCCAAAAGGAAAGGTTAGATTTTACTGGCACTGATATTTCCAGAGAGGAGAGGCTTTTACAATCCAAACAGAAAAAGATATTTCTGCTTCATTCTTGCCATGACAGATACTGCAATTAAATGAATACTTTAAGATCTGTTTTGATGTTAACTTCTAATATGCAGGAATTTAAAACATGGGATATTTTCTAGAAAAAGGAAAAGAAATCATCTTTGCTGATGAGAGATACTTGTGACACAGCCTGAAACATTTGGAAACATGTGATAGTTTATGCTGAGGAATTAGGGGCTTCCATATGGGAGTGCAGTGTGGATTTTTGGGATGGGAAGAACTGAAATTTTATATCAAGCCACTGAGGAAGCCCAATTTCCCAGCTTGCAGACAAGGGATAATGCAAGTAAAATGTACATTGGGTGAGATGATGGGTGAGATCTTAAAAATCAATTGCATAAAATCATTTCAGTGTTTTGGCTTTCTTTTTCTGAATAAGCAAAACAAGAAGTTATTGTGAATTTCATGGCTTACTTTGGGGTCAGGCTTAGGTACTGAGCACACACTAACCTGTGTGTTAGCTCTTCCAGGTGTATGCAGGGGGAGCACATAAATGTCACTGACCCTTTTGCTGATTTTTGATGCTTGTATGTTTTACTTTTCAGCTATCTTGGAAAAGCAGGACCCCATACTAAGCAAAATGCTCCATCAAAATCTTCAGTGTTGTTTTTTTTCCCCTCACAGAGATTTGCACTGTGTTCTCCCCTTCTGTGACTTTCAGTGTCCAAGAGAAACCTAAGAGAAATACAGAAGAAAAAAGGGTTGACAGCAACTCTTTCCAAAGAGTTCTCTAAATTGCAAAGGTTATTTATGCCATTTTTTGAGCTTCTCAAAGCTTCACTAAAATGAGCATTTCAGTGGAAAGACGCTGGAAGAAAAGGTGAATCCCATTTGAGACTGGATTAATGCTGACCTAGATGAATGCTCTTTGGAAATCCCTTCGGAATATCTCTTTTCTAATTGCAGCCTTTTGTCTGAAAAAATTGTTTTTGCAGATATGGCCAAGCCTCAAAAGTGTTTCCTGATTCCAGCTAGTCACAAAATGACTGTTTTAGTGTTTCTGGCCAAGCACATACCTACATCAGGACAATGCACTGGTTCTGATGTGAGAATACTGCAATCTTGTGTGTGCAGAGACAAAGCCAGGTATGTCCACTGAGCATCTTGACACAAGACAAAATGCAAGTTTTCCTGGTAAGCTGCTGAAAAGGTCACTTTTTTAACCACCATTATAAAATCACTCATAAAGTCAGTGTTGTCTGTGGGGGAGACTGCCTTCCAGTAATCTCTTTTTCCATTTGTTTTTTTATAGAAGTAGAGCCGGGTAAATTTTATCCCTGTGCTAGAAGTGTTGGTAAAAACATTGTGAAATTTGGACTAAAGCAAATGCTGGCATGTTTAGCATAACACTTGCACGTGAAACACAGGCCATGGACCTCTAATATTTTTAATTGCACAGCTAGGTACAGGAGAATTCTTCCTCTTTTGGATGTACTGGCCCAAGATTGTTGTTGTTGTTGTTTTTTTTTTTTTTTTAATAGTAATAATCAGTATTATTTAGTCTGATGTTTTGGCCTAGATGAAACAAAAGACTCCACCTACATACGTAAAACTGAAGTGGTTTTTTTTCACATTATTTGCTCATGTGGTCTTTATTTTCTTTTAAAAGTCTTCCTGTGCAACATGAGTGGTGGAATAGGGGTGGCTCTGCCATGTCCTGAATCCTTCCTGTCCTGAGCACAGCAAGGGATGGAGGAGAGACAGTGCACACTTGTGAACTAAATTTTGCCTTTAGGAGCCCCATACCCATCCAACAAGAGCCTGCTCAGGTTGGGGCTGCCTTGAAACTGGAATTCTGCTCTTGCTAAAGATGTGGTCTCAAAGGACATTGCTTTGGCTTGCAAGAAAAAAAGTTCACTCATTTCCAGAAGATTAGTGTGGATGTTCTTTCTTTCTTCTCTGATGGCAGAAACATTTCTGTCTGTTTATTCAGAATAGAAATAGAGTTTCCATTTGTTTCATGTAATGCAAAATGATAAGAGATTTGTCTGTGTGAATATGGAAAGTGAAGTCTCCACCCATTTCATGGTCAGCTTGGAGCTTGGAAGAGCTTTCTAGCTTCAGAGATGTATTATCATGTTCTTGAATATAGAGAGCTAGTGGAGAGAAACAAGCAGATTTTATCTAAGTGAGTTTGTTTTAGATCAATGGCTCACAGATGGATGCAGAAAAGCTTTGTTATTTGGGTCATATATTGTACTGCATGATGTATTAAGTCTGTATTTTGATTTTTCAAAAAGTTGAGAGTTCTGAAAGAGTTACTGATTTCAAATCAGTAACTGAACAAATCAGAGTTACTGATTTCAAATCCATGTGTACCATTATGTCTTCTTTTTTTTTTTCCTTTTGCCAACACTTTAGCCTACTTTACAATGGCAATATGGTCAAGCTGTTCCATTCTGAGCATGGCTACATTAGTTACAGTATGGACAGAATGCAGGTCTTTGTTAGATGATGCAATGTCAACTATTGCTTGAATCCAGGTAGCACTTTTGGGGCTCTCTAGTGGATGAAATTTATTTTGCTTGTAGTTTCACTGCCTTTCACAAATCAATTTGATTGCTTGCTGTGGGTTTGTAGCTGCCTGTCTATGTATCTTCAGAGTAGCGTCTTTCACATTTGTAATTTGTGTTCATAAATTGAGTCAGAATTTAGGAACGAGGGATATGTATTGTAAAGTAGTATATTTGGGGCTTTTCTATGTCAGCTTTATTTATTTAGCTTTCAGACTCATAAAAGTAACAAGGTCTTGGAGTATTCCTACTTATAAAATGTTTTTTGATATTAGATTACTGCCTCAAGTGAGTGGATAGTACTGCAGTTCAGTATCTCAGAAACGTTCAGCAAAACTGAGTTACTTTATAGGTAAGGTCAAGTTATGTACTTGATTAGCCTTGAGAATCAAGGTACTGTGAGAACATTTCCCTTTTTTACTATTTTCTGTCAGCTTACTACCTCTCCTTGGTGATCACCATTTGAACACTGGTGGCCTGGGGGATGCAAATTCAAGGAGTGAAGCAAATTTAAACAACAAAACACTCCCCCAGGCCTGCATGATTAATCACTGCTCTACTTCAGGGACCATATCTATTGTCATTTTCTGCTGTTAAAGCAGTTACTGCAATTGATGGCATGCTGTCTTTATAACAGAATCCAAAGGAATTTTAAGCCATTAATCTATTTGCATATGTTTTAAATTATCCGATGAAGTTTAGCAGAAGGTTGGCAATGTGTTGTTTGAGATTGCGAAGGGCTCTTTTAGAGCAGTTGCACACATTGCTCTGGTGTCCCGTGGCTGAGGCACAACTGAAGGTTGATTTACCTGGTGAGAGGCACACCAAAGTGAATTTGGAGACTCCATTTATGGTAGGATCCCATCAGATGTCTGGTCACAATGTTTTAATCAGTCAACAGTTGAAGCAAGGGTTTATTTTTCTGTATCAAGGGGGAACCAAGTCATTACCTATCAATGGGTACAGTCTGGAACTTTCAAACTGGCTCCACACAGGAAGGAGAGTGAGTGAACCCCTAGTTATCTGTGTGCCTGTTCATGCTTGTGATAACTGTGCTGCCCATCTCTTTCACATCTGAAACAATTAATTTTCACCACAGGGTGTCAGGAAAAGTCAAACCCAAATGGATATCCCGGGTCCTTCTGCTGTGCCAGAGAGTTGCTGTTTTAGTGTTGAGGAGTTTGGATTTAACCCGGCACAATGGAACAGTCCTCTAATATTTAAAAGTTTCATATGGCAAGCAAATGACTTTTCATTTCTAAGTCCTCTCAGGCATAATGGTGACTGCACACTGCAAATCAGGTGATATGCATCTGTTTCTGCATGTGTTGCAGCAAATAGCTGCATGTTTTCAGATTTGCTGCTCTTATTCTCTGCTCTGCTGTTAATCACATCATCTAAAGGTAAGTCTGGCAATCATCTGCATGAAAAATATTTGTCTACTCTATCTGTAGAGTGTGTGTGTTTATTAATATATACCTGTGGGTATTTTACAAAATGTAAATTCTAAATACAAATTTATATTTCTATTCCAATGTGTCATCTAGGTAATTTTTTTGGTATTTTTAAGCACAGAAATATATACTGCTTTAGATTCCTTTTTGAGTCTGTTCAGAAGGCTCTGTGCTTTTGATCCACTCGTCCTTTTTTTTTCCTACTGCATTTTGTTACAATAAAAATGTAGATTTTAGTCTCAGATTTATGTAATATGGAGAAATAGCAGTTTTCTCTTTAACGTTTCTGACTTTGGAAGAGTATTCTCCCTTATGTTATCCATGCTGTTGCCAAGAGGATGGGAAACTGTTCCTCATTTTTCTGGGCAGAGTATAAGGCATGACCTTACCCACCACTTCTTTGGACAGCTATCCACATAGGAGACATGGTACTTGGAAAATTTCCAGGTTTTGACTTAGTTCCCAAAGTTCAAGAGGCTCATAGTTTGATTCAACTGTAGCACTTGAGTTTGTCAAGATCTATGTAGATTTTAAGCTCTTTTTTATTAGAAGATAAGGACTGTGGTTCCCTTTAACAAACAATCATTCAGTAATCTAAGATGTTAGTTGCAAACATAACTTGGGTAAAATTTCAAGCCTATTGTTTTTTGTAGTTACAGACCGTAAGACCAGCAGTGGTGAGAGGACTGAGGACAGTCTCACAATGTGGGAGCTCCCAGCAGAGCAGAATTGCTCACAAAGGTTTTTAAATATGATCCATTTGGATGGAGATTATAATCTGAATTTTAATGTCAGTTTTCTCGAATGTTCAAGGGCTGAGGGAGTCTTTCCTCAGTAAGCCCCAATATGTTTTTTTTTTTCTTTTCAGAAGCTCTCAGCACCTCTCCAACCCCTCCACGGGCCATACATGCCTCACATTTTCTGATGGAGGAACAAGAAGTTCAGTGAAGTTCCTAAGCCTTGCTGACTTTGAAATTCTCATATTTAGGGATTTTGCTTTTGTAAAATGGGAGTACTGAGCTTCATTTGGCAGCAGGTGCCTGAGGGTGACACGGTAACAGGTTCTATCACAACTGAAGAAGATTTTGAAAAAAGGAACAGTGGCAAGAGGAGAAAATAAATAGAAGTATGTTTTAAAGAAGGAAAGTATGTCCTCTACATGAGCAAAAAGTAACTTTTGGCTTTTTTTTTTTTTAGGGTTCAGACAGAGGTTGCAGTGTAGGTAGATTCCTAAATCCTTGTAAGAACTGATTTGCCTAACTCTGGAGATGCTTACTGCAGGCCTTCAACTCCAAACTGTTTCTAGCCAGATTCCATTTATTATCAGCACATTTTGACATTTCAAGTAATGCTGTGCAGGTTCTATTTCTCACTTTCTATTAGTGATTTCTGTGGAGTTATGAGCTTTTTCATTTTCGGTTTTCCAGTGCTTCCAACAGATGTCTTGCCAGCAGTTAAGATGATTAAAGGTTTTTGAAGAAGTAGACCACTGCAGGAAATCTGAAATGGATCCCAGTGCCAAAAATCTTTGGAAAATATATGTATATCCCCTTCTTGAAGAAATCCTCCACACTATATTGATATTTCACTGCACTTCTGTGTGGTTTTTCCCTGAGCTAGACAGAATAGGTAAGTGAAATTCCTACAGGTAGGATGAAAAGAAGGTGAAGAAGACTGAACTTGTGGCTTAATCTTGGCAAAGCGTTGGATAGCATCTACATATATCTGAAAATATGCATCTAAACCACTAAATGGGTTTCCACAGATCTCTTTCTCTGCTGATAGTTGGTCCCCAGCTATTCTTTAGAGTACTGCTCTTGAGCATTTCCATCTGGCTATGAGTTTTCAACATTATTTTTTTAATGCAAGCTTGATCATTATAATTCATTCCCTTGTCACCTTGAAACTTTAATGGAATTAAAGTTTCCATTAATGGAAAAATTAATGGAAAAATTAATGGAATGGAAAAATTAATGGAAAAATTAATGGAATGCCCTCTGGTATATGGAGCACTGTTTGGTTCATATTTGTCATCCAAGAGTCCACTGAGCTGCAATTGAAAAGTTCAAACATTACACTTCTATGAATAAGCAAAAGGGTTATGTATTTTCAAACAGCATGTTTTGATGACAAAATAACTGTGCTTCAGTTTATTGAAGGGAATTAGTGCAGTTCTGAAAGGGTTATGTGATGTAGTGGCTGGCATGGTGAGGAACTGGATTTAACCCAGGACATAGTTTCCTGTGTTGGATTTCTCTCTCAAGAGTTGGGCACTGTACAGACAAAACTCCATTTATCTGGCTTGAAATATTCAGAGATGTTCCCTTTTGCCTTCTTGCTTAAGGAAACAGAAATGCCTTCAGCAGAACCCCAAAATTTAAATCCTTTCGTGACATCTTTCTCTTGTTTTCTACAAGCTGTTTTAGAATTGTGCATTTTTAAAACTTCTTCATATCAGTGGCAGGGCAAGGTAGCCACAAAACCATGATCCTCATCCAGGCATTGAGAATGTGGAGCTAGCAAAGCTGAAAAGGCAGATGATAGTTTTTTTGACTTTTTTTGTTAATATTTTTTCCTTTGAAGAGAAATTGTAATTATTATCTAATTCTACCTAATTATCTAAGTCTATCTAATTATCTAAATCTAATTCTTCTATCTAATTCTAAAACTTAGAAGATGACAGGAAAAATTAAAAAAAAGTAAAACCTTTTCTTTTCTTGGATTAAAGTGTGTTTTCAAAGGGTGCTACCTGAGCATTGTATAAAAAATGACATTCTGTGTTCTATTTTCCTTTAGGTCTGATCCTCCTCACTTTGAAAATTGAAGACATTACTTGTAAATCTGAGGTATCTGTAATTTTTATTGATCTTGAAATATTTTTCCTTTTAATTTTTCACTATATTTGAGAATGACCTTTAGGAGTCAGTGTATAAAAAAGTTCTTGCTTTTACTCCTGTGGCTGTCTAACCAAATAATTCTCGAAGTGTCTTGAAAAGATAAGGAGAGATGGTTCTTCTCTTATCAAGATTTTACTGACCATCAGTCACTACCCGTTAAGGGCATATTTTATCCAAATTTTCCATTCAATTGGCTTACAGAACTATGCTGAAATAGTTACAAGATGATAAAGAGGAGCTTAAAAATCCTGCAGTGCAAGCCAGGTAAGCAGCTAACTGCTCCTTTTTCTTTCTTTTCCAGATAAGCCCGAGTTAAAGGCAGCTTTAGTTTACCCCTTGGGAATGTTGAGTTTAAAACAACCCCCACTAATCCATGAGTCATTATGGAACAATTTACAATTTATCCTTGTTCAGGCTGCACTCATCCATAACCCAGTATGGGAATCCTGCGTGGGGATTACATATTAGGAAGAAATCCTTTATTGTGAGGGTGGTGAGGCATTGGAACAAGCCGCCCAGAGAAATTGTGGATGTCCCATCCCTGGGAATGTTCAAGGCCAGGTTGGACAGAGCTCTGGGCTCACCTGAGTGGAAGGTTGTGGTCACCAATTGTTGTGGTGTTGTGAGGGTCTCCAGGATGACGTGAGAGATGAGAATTTGACTCCAAGATCCCAGAAGGCTTATTCCATTCTATTCTATTCTATTCTATTCTATTCTATTCTATTCTATTCTATTCTGAAACTATACTAAAGAAAGAGAAAGGAGACATCAGAATGTCTCCTTTTATTATTCACAAGAATGAATAATAAAAACCCATGACCGACCAGAGAGTCTGACACAGCAGGACCGGGATTGGTCATTAATTAAAAACAATTCACACTGAACCAATCAAAGATGCACCTGTTGGTAGGCAACCTCCAAACCACATTCCAAGCAATCTGGTAATTATTGTTTTCATTTCTTCTCTGAGGCTTCTCAGCTTCTCAGGAGAAAAACCCTGGCGAAGGGACTTTTCATAAAATATCATGGTGACAGTATCAGGTGGCCCTGCCTATGGCAGGGGGTTTGGAATTCGATGACCTTCCAGCACAAACCATTCTGTGATTATAAGAGTCTATGATATTTGCTTCTTTCAAATTACCAATAAGAAGTCCTAATAACAACACAGATACAAATTAAATCTTCAGCTGAATCACTCATGTAGTGAACAATCTTTTTAGGCTCTCTAGGGGAAAAAAATTGTAGTCATGAACAGTTTTCATCCTGCAAGAAACGTAGGATAGAACACCCAAACACTACAATTTTTGCTATAATGCTTCTTAAATTAAGCCAGTGTCTGTGGAACTCACTACTGTTAGGAACTTTTGCAATGAGAACTATAGGTTTTTGGTTGCATATTGATTCTAGTCTGCCCTAGATATTTTCAAAGCTTTACTTTTTCCAAAATGCACACATGTACATTACAGTACTTAGTGATGTTTCTGTTGGAATTGAATTTGAAGATCTCTGACTGCCGCACATTAATTTTTTTATTTGGAAACAAGTTTACTTTTCCTTAGGCTGGATTGGGACAAAAATGATTTGGCCCTTGGTATTTGCTACCAAAATCTCTTGCAGGTAGTTTAATGGCATCATTGTGATAAGAACCAAGCTTGTCTTTAACACTCCTTTCTGCAATTTTACAAAGTTTGGGCCAGACTTTCAATTGCAGAATTCTAGCAATTGAAGCAAATAGCAGCAGCTGAAGATGTAGTCTGTCAAAAATAAATTGTAGGATTTTTGCTGCAGTTTTAGATATCACTTTGCCTACTTTGGAAAAGATCCTCAGTATTGTTGTTGTTGATTTGTTATTGTTATTGTTATATGAGTGGCATACTAAGGGAAAAATGTACTTTTATATTCAAACTTATTTTTGGGACTATCCTTTTGCCTTTATTAGTTTTAACCAGTGTTGCTTCCATTTATGATGCTGTGCATTGTTCATCTGTCAGCATAAGATGTAGGAGCAGATGAAAGGCAAGGAGCCATATATGTACATGAAGAATAGCCTGGGCACATGTGTAAATTCCTTGTCATTGTGCTGGAGAGCAGAAAAGGAGAGTGAAGCTGCTGAGGGAGCAGTTGTGCTGAACGTGCACGGCCCATGTGCATCACACACTGTCCTGGAACAGGGCTTGTGCTTTGTGGATGTCAGTGTTCACAGCAGTGCATACAAGACGGAGTGCATGCAGTTAATATAATCTATGAACTACAGTTTGTGTAGATCTTATCTGGCTATTCTCCCAGTTCTGTTACTGAAAGTCCTGGTCCAAGTCCTGTTGAAATAATTAAAACTTTGTTTCATTTACTTCTTCAGGGCGGGGTCCCACCTATGCATTAAGTCAGCTGCACAAAATTAATACTGAAGTGAGTGACAGACACTCCCTGCCTTTAGCAAAATATGCCTTGGCATGGTGTATATTATGAGATGTTAAATGTTTTAACAACTGAGGCATCTGTGTTGTGTTGAGCTCTGAGGTAGCATCCAAAAGGATCACAAGATACCAATCTGATTACATTCCTCTCATTGGTATGACAATGGTCTTTCCACATATTGTTTCCATCACTACTGCAGTCATACCACCAGAGTGCCTTAACGCTCTGCCAGTTTATATTCTTGAGAAATTTTTGTCACAAGAATAGATTTTTCCACACTCTTCAGTATTTTTCCTAAGTTAATAACCTACTTTGGGCCAAATTTGGAAAGTTTAGCCCAAAGGCTCTGGTTTGTTTTCTGATTTCTGTTTATTTATGTTCTAATTCATAGAAGTGAAAAATGCCAAGGGAGTTGCTGATAGTCTAAAACTGTTAATGTACAAAGGATAGTCTAAAACTGTTAATGTACAAAGTACTTTTACTATTTATTCCCGTTTACCTTCAGGAAAGTCATTTTCTCTGCTCCATATTCTCTTGCCTTGTAAGATGAGAACAGTAATGCTTTGTATTCCCCTAACCAAAAAGTTTTTGGGATCACATTGAACTGGACATTCCCACTGATGAGCATGAATGCCTTGTTGCAGTGAGTGAAATTGCTGGTTTGAGTTGGGGATCAAAATCTCTTGTTGAGTCATCCTCAGTTTCTGATGAGCAGTGAGGTGAGCACTTATGAGAGGAAGTAAGAGAGTTTAGGCCATGTAACTCTTCCTGATATCAGTGGAAACAAATACCTAAACCCTCACACTTCAGTATTTGGAGTGCTTTACATTTTGACAGCTTGACAACTTTCTAACATTATCATGTTACAGTCCAAATCCCCCAGATCTCTGCTCACTCATTACACAGGCGAATCTCTTTGGTGCTTTAATAATGGCTTCTTCAGTAAGGTCTGATAAAACTGCTGAAAAAGGAAAAGAAGGAATTAATTGGCAATTTACTTAATGAAAAGTAAAATCAAGTACACAGCTGAGTTTTACCACAGGCAACTCAATGTTTGTTTTTTACTATGAACATTTTACCATAAACAATAAAACTTTGCTCAGTTATTGTGAAAATCTGCAAGTTGCTGTGTGATTGTTGTTTCCCTGTTTTTGACAGGTATTCAAATTAAAGGACAGGATTATATGGGGTGGGTGATTTTCTATAACTGCCAGATGACAGGCAGTCTACAAGCATATCTTCTGTTATTTGTTTACAGGTGGATCATTTGCTATGAAATTTACTTTTGAGACCAATTTAAACATCAGGTTGCATTCTGCAGTTCATCAATTTCATATTGCAAGAGAGTTTTCAAAGTAATGCTATCTGGATCTGCAATTTTCTACTGTTCATTCTTTTTTTTTTTTTTTCTAGACTTTCTCTAGGTGTCTCCTCTGTCTGTGATAATTCTGGAGATATCCTCAGAGTGGGGAGCCCTGGCCTGTGTAGTTTTCCCAAGCCCTAACACACGCCTGCTCTTCATGCGTGACAGCTGAAAATCATCCTAAGTGAAAACTGCTCTGTGGTCCTCTTGCTGCAGCATGGGACATGATATGTTGACAGTGCAGAGCACTGTGCATGATAGATGTGGAGGAGTGTTGTTAAAGGACTTGAAGGGTGTTTATTGCCTATCCCAGAATGTTTTAGTGCTTGCAGGCTGTAGCAGTCACTCTGGCATGGCAGCACTGCAAACTGCGGTTCCTGCAGCACAGCCCTGGCTGTGGTGCCAGGTGCTCTGAAGGGATACTGCCCTGTCAGCACCACAGATCAGTAATTACACAGAAAACCTTTGTTTCTGTGTGTTTAAAAATAATTTATTGTTCACCTTATGTTCATAATTTAACATGCAGCAAGCAGCATTTAATCAGTTCTTTCCTTTCTATATTTAGTTGGTGTAATAGTACGCTCCAAGTTGGAGAATTTGATGCAACTCATTCTTTACTAGTATTATTTAATTTATTTATTAAATGCTGGCAGTGCACTCAATAGGACCAGATTGTCAAATTTTTCTTCCAGGGTCTTCTGAAAATAATGAATGATTTTGTAGATGTGTAGTTGCGTAGTCTGTGGCTGGGGTAGCTGATAACTGACAAACCTTTTGAGTTAGAACTTCTAACTCTAGAACTGCATAATTAATACTGCATAAGTTAACAGGCACTTGGTGTAAGGAGTTGGGAAGGGAATCAGAAATCTAAAGGAATTGTTATATTTGAATGCAGCTTAATTCCTACATTGTCCCTGAGTTTTGTCTGTGTGTGTCATGTATCTGAAAGAAGCTGTAAGGCAAAGGTTGTGTATTCAATCAGCTCTTTGGTGCTGGCTGTTTCATCTCCTCTCTCATATGTGTGCTATCTTTGTTAAAGCTGTGGAAGGGGTGAGCTTACAGCAGCCTTCCTCTGGAGAACAGAATGGCAGGACATCCATTTTTATGTGTATTCCATGCTTCTTTGGAGCAAATTGTGCGGGCGAATTCCACCATTAATGGTGTGTAACATCATTAATGGCTGAGGCCAGAAACATCTGAAGTTGTGCTGGCCTTAGTCAGGATAATTTAAAGCACTCATACAAGTTGTTGCTATTTGAATGTGTCCCTAAAATGTATGATAAATGCATTGACAGATTTTGGACCTGAAGACTTCACATAAAAGGCGGATGGAGAGGGATGAGGGGGCGAAAACAACAACTTCTAAACCATGAAGTGATAATGAAAAGTGGACTGGCCAACATGCTGATGTTTCTTTTAGGAGACTCAGGAAGCTGGTTTTTTGGCTCTTGTATTTTATAAAGCTCTACCTCTAATCTCCTAGCTGGTTTTTATTACTGAAATGTAATATTGCAGCTCTATTTCTCCCCACTGCTCTGGGGATCTTTATTCCTACTCGTATATGTTGTCTAAAGGAAACATTGTTCTCTTGTTCTACAGATGAAGTCTGAACTGGCAAAAGAAATGTGTTGGTTCTTTCTTCCATGGAAGGAGGCAACATCTGGAAGGCAATCTTTAAATAGCATTAATTACATCCCTTGATTTTCCCTTTCATAGGGGGAACATGAAAGGTATGTGAAGCTATATTTATTGCCACTGCAACTAACAATGATGGGGTGAGCTTCTTTTGTATCTGTTCCTTTCTAGCATTTATATCCCGAATTCTTCTTCATAATTTCCAACCATTTCTTTCCTGAAAAAAAGCTTAAATGTCTTTTTCTTTGTTCATATTTGAACTATATGTGTTGAGACAGAATAAGCAGCAGAGGAGTAACAGAATCATCCTGCCGCTGATCTCATGTTTGAACTACATGGATTAGGATAAATTATGGAATGAATCCCAAATTATGGACTAGTGAAAAATGCAAGTGAATTCTGGATGAACCTAGTGATGTTGTGACAATATAACAGAGATGAACAGGATCTTTAGGAAGTGCTCGAAAGCAATTTGATTCTAGCCCCTGAAACTCAGCCTAGAAGACAAATCTGATTTGGCTTGCACTTTTCACAGTTCTATTAAAAAAAAAGAGTAGATTATTAAGGCCTGAAAGACTCCTTAGCCTGATACATCACCATGAAAATTCTTTCATTGAAATACATTTTTTCTTAAAAAGGTGTCAAAAATGTTCTAAAAACTCACAAAACCCCCTTTCTTTCAGAAATAAAGCTTCAAGGCTCAAAACATTTGAGCACCTCTATTTCTGTAGGTGCAGGGGAGTTCTACCCTATATATATAAATACATAAGCACATGCTTAACTTTTAGCAGGTATTAAGTCTCATTCATTACATTAGGACTTAGGCATATACTCACATCTGTGGGAAGCAGGTCCTGCCTCGTGTTAGCTTCCAAGCTGAAAGTTTCATAAGGTGTTGAAGGTGGTCCAGAACTCAGTGACCAACAGATCCAAACGCTGCCAGTGCAGCAAGCCAGAGAGAGGCTTGGTTTAATCAGATTTTGAGTTATAATAAATAAATTATAACAAACTCGACAGAAGCCTCTGGGCTGGGTCCAGCCCTGAAGCCAGACTGAAATTTCTCATGTAGCAGGTAATCAGTAAGATGAGAAAGCAGCTGCAGGAGAAGGGCCTCTCTATGAAACAAGGAGGTACTCTGAGAGCCAAGTCTTGTCCCAGTAATCTTTCCAGTAACACTGCAGTGATCCATGCTCTTCATTATCTGGTCTTCAAAGGAGTTGAATTAATTGGAAAGGAAACTGATGGTGTTATTGGGGCAGGCCACCCAAGTTGGTTGGTTGTGTGAATGAAGAATGGGTCATTAGATTTGTCCCTTACTTTTCCAAACATTTCACTCTAAGCAAAGTTCGTAGGTAATTTCAAATGATGGTTATTTGCTTAGAGGAAAAGGAATGCCAGACTGGCATTATCCCCTTCAGAGCATTTAAACTGAGCAATGTGATGACATTTCAAAGCCATCTGGGACTATTTTTTTTTTCATTATAGTCTCCAAAATGACCCATTTTACTTAAAAAACAATGAGGCTGGTGTTTCCTTGTCCTTTGTGATAATGCTTTTCAAGCAGTTGTCTCTAGGGTTTGGTGCAGGCTTTGGCTAATAGCTCAAAATACCCAGTCACTGGATTGATTGATGCATATAGTTGATTGTCTCTGTCAGCCTGCCATTTACCCTTTATTTTACAGACTTCTTTCCAAAAATCATATTGGAAGTGCCTGAGTGCTGTAGAGGGGTTTAGAATGCTTTGAGTGCAACTCGAGTAGGTTTTGTGAAATACATGGTGACTTGGACCGTACATGTGGATTGATGTTTCCAATTAGTTTTCCCAGTGACAGGTCTGGTGGGATCCACTGTATGTCTGAGAGTAGCCAGCCTCAGCCAGTAGGTAAGAGAGAGATACTCCACTGGAGAGCAATTCTTCTGCCCTGCCTGCATCCCTAATGTTCTCTATCTACTGAACCAAATTACAAGGTTAGATGACTTTATCCCTACTTTTTCATCCTCTAGAGTTTGCTGAGGTAGATTTTATTTTTGCAGAATCTTTCCCAGTGGATGCACGGGAAGGTTATTTGTAGATTTATTTTTCTTTTAAGCTTTGAAGTTTGGATTTTGCAAGTGAAACGCTTCTCTTAATGAATATTTTTTAGAACTGAGTTCCGAGTAACCAAATAGTAACATTTAATTTGCTTAATAAGCAAAAAATCACCAACTCTGTAAAAATTAGCTGAATTCCCTTCTGTTCTGTAGATTTTAAAATTTTTGGTCTTTGTAGTAAGTATGATTAATAAAGTACTGCAGAGGAGAGGTTGAAGTCCAAAAATGTGGACAGCAAATAACGGCTGGGGACAAGAAATGCTGGTTTGCATTCTGGAACTAGATGGGCACAGGGATCTCTATAGAATCACAGAGCCTATAGAGATCTATATGGAATCATAAAGGCTGGAAAAAACCTCCAAGGTCATCGAGTCCAACCCTTGACCCAACACCACCATGTCAACTCAACCACAGCGCTGAGTGCCACATCCACTTTTGTCTTGAATGCTTCCAGGGATGGTGACTCCACCACCTCCCTGGGTGGCCCGTTCCAATGACCAACAAATCCTTTCCATGAAAACTTCTTCCTGATGTCCAACCTGAACCTGTCCTGGCAGCAGCTTGAGGTCGCTTCCTCCTGTCCTGTCACTTGTTTCCTGGCAGAAGGATATGGGGAAGATGGTATTTCTGGCTCACCAGGGGAAGAGCTGCTTAAAAGAAGTGTGGCAGTCACAAATCATATTAGAAAGATGGGCTCAGCTTACAGTCCTGCCATTTTCTCCCGTGCAGCCTTCCAGCTTCCTCCTTAATAAAATTGAGCAGTTGCTATTTATCTATTTCTAGCAAAGGGGAATAAGTAGAGTTGATTGAAATTGCTTCCTTTATAGTTGGCTGTGTGAGAGAAAATGGATTTTCTTGACCAAATGGAATTTCCACTGAAAGTCTACCTTCTGTGAAAATGTTTGATCTTTTTGCTTTAGCTGAGAGCCCCATCTCACACTCTTTCCCTTGGGTTTCTAAGTGGAAAGTCATCATTTTCTGGGCTTGCAGAACTATAGGCAAGTAATAGTAATAATAAAAATGCTGGTTAGATCTTTTCATGAGAGCTTTTTTCATAGTACTCAAGGTATAATTACTAGAAAGAGATGGATTATAGCTTGAGGTAATTTGATGCCCTATTCTGAGATGAGAGTGGGTAGTAGAACCTTTTTTTAGTAGAAAGTTGTGCAGTACAGCCCAGGTCCACTCCCAGTGTTTTTTAGCATACTGGTGGCTGCTGGCAGCTGCAGCTTGTTCTTTGCAAATTGTCTGTGAAAAATTGCTCACAGCTAGTCCCAAAGAAGCTCTACTGAATGTGTCTAAGCCTGAACTGATGTATTCAATTCAATTGGATTGTCAGGCAGAAACCTGAGTGCACTATGCAGCTTGGTTTATAAATTAAATTTCTTCTTCACAGGAAAATAGCACTACAGCTTTTCAAAAAGGAGTTGGGACAGAGAATAGAGATAACTCTGGACAAGATTTGTCTCAAGAATTTCACCAGTCTATCCTGAACATCTGAGTCTAAGCAAAATAGCTGGCATGGAACATATCAGGCTAAAATATCCATTTTGAAAAAAAACCCACGAGCAACTGAAAACAGATAAAAAGAATTCTTTGGCAGCCATAACGGTAGATACAGCTACCACGTAAAGCACAAATATTTCCAAAGTGTAAGTGCTTATATCACAGAGATTACCATATCATCACAGGCTGCCATTTGTCCTCTTATCAATGCAATATGAAATCCCAGGGAGCGTAAATAGAGATTAATCTTGTAGATCCTTGGCATACCAGCCCGGCGGTGTCCGTCTGTCAGGAAACACGCTCGGCACAGCCACCACACGGCCTCGCTGAGCCTTTGAAATGCCTGTGGGGTCAGCTCCAAGGCCTGGCCTTCTCCAGTCACACACATTTCAGCACTCGCCGAGCACTGGATTTGTCTCCATTACACTTTGAGGAGCGCTCCCTTGCACAGGAAGCAATAATCCAAGAGCAGTTTTCTACTGCTATTACTAACCTTCTAATAGGAGCTCATGCGTGATAATTAGGCCTCTCAAATGTATTCTGGAGAGTGTGGGTTTTTTTCCTAGCCAGTTTTCTTTTTTTCCTGTTCTATTTGGTAACTTCTGAAAATATCTTGCTGCTTAAACGAGCAGTTTTTAAACTAAATCCTTTGTGATTAGTAATGCACAGCTAAAGACATTTTGAGCATTAAACACCCCTGTATGTAAAATCTCTGGAGTTTTGCTAAAGTATGGCTTAAAATTACAACAAAATTACAGAGCTGGAAGAAGAATCATAGCTGCATAGAAGAAAGCTAATACAATTCTTTACATGTCTGTTTAATAAAGAATCTTTCATTTCTCAGTTTAAAGAATAAAAGTACAGGTTCATTAAATTTGGTGCCATAACATGCACTACATTTACTGAAGAAAAACATGAAGTCAATACCCAAGGCTGCAGCGTGTTCAGAAAACAAAATAATTAAATTGATATTGTTTCCTTTCTGACAGGGTCTCCCATGGGAAGCGATATTACTTGGCTGTAGCATTAATGGCTCTCTATCTAGGCGAAGAACTATAATGTTAAATTAAAACCTCTCTCTATTTATCAAACAGCCAAAACTAATAAACACAGCTATGGCATTAAGACTAAAGTGCTACTAGACTATTACTTCCTTCACCAGAGTATCATTTGTAATTCAATTTAGACAAAGAGTCTGCTCCTCAGGGATGCGGAGATGTGGTATTGACACAAGAGGCCTTTACTATTTGGGCACAGGAATCTTATTGTTTTGTAGTTATTGTGGTTGGAAACAGTTTTGACTGGAAAAACAACGCCACAAAATCAGTTCGGAAATTTTTTTAAGAAATAGATTAACGAAAAGAACCGGTAAAGTATTGTTTATAACAAGTAATGCTAATTGGAAGGCATATCTATAAAATAAAGGCGTTTTAAAAAGAAAAAAAAAAGCAAAACATGAACCAGAGCAACTCTTGCTCTTGGGGTCTTTTTTAAATTGTCATTTAAAAACTAAGCAACTATTGCTTTTGGGGTATCTTTTTTTTTTTCATTTAACTAAAAATCAAAATTTTTTTTCTTTTTTTTTTTTTTTGTAGCTAGGGTTTTTAGCACCAGAAACTTGGTATGTGCTTCAATATAGTATTCTGCTTAGTGCAGACCAGGTTCTCCAGTTTCCAGTTTTGAATTTATAAGGAAATTCCTCAAATTGAATTAATTGTACTCTATGGAGCAGATACCTATCTGCCTACTCATGGCAGGCAGATAGAAATACAAGGTACCATTCAAAATTCATGCAACAAGTTGCATGAGAGAAAGCCTTAAAAAAGCAGATCAAAATTTGAATTTGCAGCCATTTTGAAACATTGAACAGTGTATTTTTAAAAAATCCTGCCATGAAGTTAAGGCAGTTTCTTTGGGAGACTGCCAGACACCCCAGTAATGTCTATATATAATACACCCATGCATAAGAAAAACAAGAAAGAGAAAATCTGATACATCAACCACTGCCAGCCAGTAATGACCAGTGGAATTCAGCTAACGTAGACAATTTAATTTCAATGCCTAGTGGGAATTTGATTAAAGCAATTAGAGAAAATTCTGAACATAGTCCAAATCATGCGTGTCTCTATTTCATTTTATTTTCTTTAAGAGCCGTCAGCATTCTTGGCCTCTGAAAATATAGGTAGTAAGTCTCCTGAAAACCTTTAAGCAGGGTTATAGCTTTGTTCACATAATGGTGACATTGAAGTGAGTGAGGCTACTTGCAAAAGGGAAATTATATGTGTTTAAGTGTTTGCAGGGTCTCATGCTAAGTGCTTGGAACAGAAAGTTCTTCCATAGCCTGCCCAAACCCTAACCCTAAATACAGCTGTTCCTTTCCAGCAAAGTGTGGAGGCAAAGACCGATTAGCCCTGAGGAAGAGAGAAATTCAGGGGCACAGTTGCAGACCCTGAGTTCAGGGTGAAGTAGATGGGGCTGAGACACTCCAGTCAGCAGGGAAATTTAGTGATTTCTTAGGAATAGTCTGCTTTTGAGTGTCTGATTGTTATTATGAGATAGGTGGAAATTAAGGGGAATAAACCTCTTGTAAATATATATGGGGCTGCAGCCGTGGCTATGACATCACAGGCAGCCAATGGAGTAACTAACTCCATCTTGGTCCATCAACTTCTACAGCCATTTAAAATTTTTTTATTATTCTACCACATGAATCTGGACTGCAGCCACTCACCATAAGACAGACTGGACTAATAAATCTTTGGCACATATAACCACCATGTTTAATATAAAACAACCCCTACACTTTTTTAAATATGATTTATAAAACAGAACACGAAGCTACCTACACGGTCTTTGCTAGCCACAGCAAATACTGTTATTTATTGCACATTTAATTACTAACAGCAATTCAGTCACGCTACCTGACCTCAAGGCCTTTTGATTACCTGATCCAACGTGTTTCACATGATAAAAATGTCAGGCTTGGAGAAACCCACCAGTCTGGTTTTCTGTGAAATCTAATTATGAGCAGCAATGTTAGAAAAAGCTTACCAGTTTAAATAGTCAAGGCGGTTATTCATGTTTGGTAGGAGCTAGTTTTGATTGAAATGATAGCTGAGAGGGCACTGTGCAGCCTGCCAGGATGTCATGAACTGTGCAGCCTCATCTCACCCACACTCATTTTGGCTGCTCAGCTTGAAATTGGGAAGCTCAGCTGGGACCCTGGGAACAGAGTGCCACAGATGGAAACATCCCTCTCCCTGTACAGCCTCCATCTCCAGCCTCTGCAGAGCCAGGAGCTGGGCTGGATGATTGATCATCATGGGTCCATTCCAGCTCAGGATATTCTATGATTCTCTGATTATGGGAAAGAGGAGCCAATGAATCCATTTGTGGGAATGGGCTCAGCCCTTCCCTTTACTCCACTGCCTTGAATGCTCTGTTAAACTGGAGATATTGAGATGGGAATTGGGATACAACAGACCCTGTGGATGGCTGGGGAAACAGGCAGGGTTAAATCTCATTGATACCGTGAGTTTAGGAATTTGTCCTGTGTATCCCATGATACTTTCTGAAAAATCCTCTTTGCCCAGGATTTTCTCCTGGGAGGCTGAGAAGCCTTTGGGAGGAATGAAAATAATAATTATCTGATTGCTGCTCCTGTGTTTGCTGCTTTGGAATGTGGTCTGGACACTGTTTACCAACAGGTGAATGTTGGATTGGTTCCATGTGAATTGTTTTTTAATCAATGACCAATCACAGCCAGCTGTGTTGGACTCTCTGGGTCAGTCATGAGTTTTTTTATTCATTCTTGTTAAGCTTTCTGATGTATCCTTTCTCTTTCTTTGGTATAGTTTTATTATAGCACTCTTTAATATAAAATAATATCATAAAATAATAAATCAGCCTTCTGAGAACAAGGAGTCAGATTCTCATCTCTCTCTTCATCCTGGGGACCTCACAAACACCAGTCCCAGTCTAAGAATTTTGGAATGCTTTCCTGTGGCTTGCACCTTTGTCTTGCCCCATTTTTGTATTTCAGTCAAAGTGGAAAGGCTCAGGAGCACGGCAGAGGAAAGGGAGGAGCATCTGCTTGTGGGAAACTCTCCTACACTGCCAGTGACAATAATAATAACAACAGTAATGACAATTTCTCCAGTTTTTATGGTGAGTAAGAGCTTTAGCAGGAAGCCTGGATGATACTGTGTCTGTACAAGGCAGGTCTTGCATAAACAAAATTAAAAGATAAAGGATTTTGGAAAAAGATAAATAATTTCCAGAGAGTGTTGTTTTAAGCTATGTGACACCATGCCTTAAAGATGAGAGATGCTTTTTAATATATTTACTATATGACTTTTCATCTGAACAGAATTTGATTTTGCTGCCTGTTATGTTGCATAAAACTGGAAAGAATAATCACATAATACGCTGGGTATGAATTCTGTAGTTATAAATCAATGCATTATATTTTTTCTCCCGGGAAATGAATGAACACATTTTTTATATATTATAATATGGCACAAATTATGAGTCCAAGTATGCTCCAAGGTACACCAGTACTGTCTGTAGTACACTGTCTCTTCCCAGTCTTTCTTTTTTTGTGGGATAGCAGATGAACCAAGAGGACCTCATGCTACAGCTTTGCTTCTCTGAAAAAATGAAGCTGTCAACAACATAGGAAAAGTCTGGTAACCACAGGAAACAAAATGTTCACGGGAGCTGGGCTGAGGCTGTGCAGCTTGCTGCCAGAAAAAATAAGAGTGACCAGCACATGTGCCACTCTAAACACTCAATGCAAGAACCCAATTATTCAGAGTAGCTTTCCCTTGATAGTCCTTTCAAGCACCCTTAGACTAAGTGCTCTTTTGGTTGTAAGACAGTGAAAAGCTCAAAAAGTTTCAGAGGTTAGAAAAAAAAAAAGGCAAGCTCACACATAATTTCCCTGGAAAATGGCTAGACATTACAGCAACAGTCTGATACAATCCTGGATAAATAGATGGTTACTAAAAAAATAAATAAGGCAGATAATTCCGTCCTGTCTGTAGGAGTGGCAGGCAGCACTTTGAAACATTTCTAAAGCCATATATGATCTCTCAAGCCCATTATAATCCATTTATATGTATTGTTATTGCTTATTACCTCTCCAGAAAATATGAATCAAATGTGCATTGGCCAGTTAACAGTGTGCCTGTAGTAACTTAATGTCATGTGTTTATCCTAAAAAATGCTGTATAATGGCATGCATACCTGCAGCTGATGATCTCCTATACCTTTAATTTTTCGTACCTCTTGTATGGTTGTGTGCAAAACCCCACCACTACCATTAAGTTAATTGAATATAATGACCAACAGGAATATTTCCATGTATTTATATTTTATGCTTCATGCCAATCTTCAGTAAAGTTCACTGGAGAACTGACTTGTGATGAAGATGGCCCCTAAAAAAAAAGGGTTGAAATAAACATTCAGTTTAAAAGATGATTTCCCATTTCCCAAACTGGCTTGTGGAAACAGCTGCTAAAAGTATTCATATAAAGATTGCTGTCATGATCACTGTTGTATTTGATATTAGAGAGTGGAAGAGGGCTAAATCTTCCCAAGAGATGCTTTTGCCTGAAATAATCTAAGCACAGGAATATCTGATTTCACTCATTCCATCGAGTGTGGAAGACATATGCTGCAAGATGTGCATGGTATTTGGATGTTAGTTTGGGGTTAGCCTAACTCTCCTTCTTCCTGAGTCTCATACCAAAATCTTTGTGAGATCAAAAGCCACAGAAGATGCAGACACTCGGTGCTGAGGGGAATGGGAGCTGCTGGAGCCACTGATGGACAGTAGCTGACAAAGCTCCCAGCAGAGCCATTCGTTTCTGGTGGAGCAGGTCTCGCTCATGCCAGCCCTGTTGCTGCATCCCTGAGCAGCCCATTGATTTTGGCTTTGGCAGCTGCTGCTGGCTCTTTTCCTTCCATGGCCAGACACTTGAATTCCTCTTCCTTTTCCTGCCAGCACAGCCTTCTGACTGGCCATGTGATTCAGCTGTTGACTTGGGCCAGGGCTTAACCATTTGTGCAGGGCCACTCTTGGTGTGTCTGCAGTTCCAGAAGGGTGTAGGCTACTCCTGCGCAACTGATGACCCTGTTAGGTTTATAACTATTTATATCTATTTTTATTATCATCATTTATTCTATATGTTCTATTCCATATTCTATATTATATAATTATTATATGCTGTCTATTATAGATATCCATTTTTATCTATTCCAAGACAGATAGGGATGCAGCCAACAGAATGGTCATGGACTTTATCCTGTCGGGGAAAAGTGAGTATATTCCTTTCCTGAAACAAACTAATTGTGCTTTTTGTTGTTACCAACAAGGATATAATTGCACTGCACAAATCAATTTTTCTTAAGACCAAAGAAAGCTGGCAGGGAATCCTGGAAAGCCACTTCTGATCTGTGCAAAGCTGACCAAACCCCAGCACTGAAGAACTTGAAGGCAAATGGCTCATAATTCTGTGGTAGTCTAGACCTGGAAAGAAAGAAAGAAAGAATTGAAGTTTAAAAAAATCAACTGTGACATAAACAGTGTAAAAACCTAACTTTTAAATAAGTAATGTCTCAGTTTATTTGCTTATAGACGTTTTCATTTGTCTATTTATATTTTTCCATATACACAGACACACACACACATATATATATATATATATATATATGGAGAGAGAGAGAGAGAGACTAGTCTAAAATACCTTTGAGGACTGAAAGCTTGCTCAGTGGTGGTAGAACCAGACAGGCAGTCTCCAACTGCTGGCTCTACTTAAAATAAGAAATCTTCAAAAGATGCAGTGGTGTGAGGCAATACAAAATATCAGGGGAAAAACATAAGTAGACGTGATATGTTTTCCAATTTGCTGGCCAACAGACTACCTGAGGAGAGATCCCTGCTGAAAGGATCCTCAAATATTTTGTGCTCCTCCTCCTTTCAGGACGGGAGGCACAGGGACCTGAGCTGGAGTGAAGCTTTTAAGAGGCTCACCTTCATCCTGACCTGCTTTTTCCCTGGCTTCAGACAATAAAACAAGAGTTCAAGTGAGCCAGAGCTTGAAATGTCTCCACATTGAGGCACTGGATAAGAGTTCAATCAAGCCAGAGCTTGAAATGTCTCCACCCTTAGGCACTGGATAAGCTTGGGATAAACGACTGCTAATGGCACAATTATCACTCGCAGTTACAGGAGATAATCCTTGTTCAACTTTTAAAAGCCGATGCTTTGTGTTGCTCCCCACAAAAAGGGAAAAAAAAGTTAATAATTCATCCATTCAGGCCTGTATTGTAAAAGCTCTGGTGTGGTTAAGCAATGCTTGCAGAGTAAAAATGGTGAACTAAAGAAAGAAGAGTTATTTAATAGCTGGGGACAAGGTTTCGGCTCCCCAGACTCCCTGGGGTAGCACCAAGCCTAGAGGAGAGAAAGTGATTTCTGACAACAGCAGTTCCTGAAACAGCCTGTGCAAACCAGAAACACAAAAACAGAATTTAAGATAAGGAGAACAAAGACATCACACAGCTACACACACACACAGAGTTTCCAGCTACTTTAGACCTTGAAATGAAGTGTTCTGTCTCTAAAGGTGTTAAAGTGAAGCAAAAAGTTAATATGAGGCAAAATTAAATGAAAGGAGAGGCTTTTCTGAGCATTGGCTATAAAATCTGAACACTAAAAATACCCTGTTATCTTTTCCAAATCTGCCATAATTTTAAGAATGCAAGTAGCTAATTTTAATGTTGAGTTAATTTGAATAACCACATTTAAGGCCTAGAATCTCAGCATTATCTGTCAATGTTTGGAGCACAGAGTTTTTATTTTAATTGTAGTTTAGATTAATGTGCCTCTGAGGAATTGAAGGTGTAACAATGGCAGATCTGTAGAACTGTGGTAGACATAAGGGATTATTTGTAAGAACAAGGTGATAAAGATTTCCGCTCAGATATCTGTTTGTAAATAGGATTCTTTCCATTATAACATAATAATTCTTTCCATGACAACAATTTTAAATGTATTAAAAAATCCCAAACTCACAAACAAAGAAATCACCCAAAAAAATCACGGCCCAAACCCAAACAAACTACCAAAAAATAGGACAGTTATAGAATCTGATAGAAGTGATGAATGTGCTACTCAGTGTTTATCTGCTTACTGTATAGCCATTGATTTTTTTGGTGAGGACAATTATCCACTACAGTGGAGCTTTATTTAAAGACTTTTAACTTAGATTTCTGGAAACTGAGTGATATATAAATCTTGGAATCCTTCTGAATGATTTATTGTAATGTAACATTTGCTGCAATAAACTACGCCCTCAATTAGACCTGAGCAACTCCATTAACTTTAATTATATCATGGTTGTAACTGAGAGTGTAATTTAGCCCTCTGGGAATAGAATATACAATTAAAGCTCCACAGTGCAGAACAGGCAGAAGAAATTTGCCCTTCAGCTGGAGCTGTCAGGGAAATTATAGGTTGTTTTGGTTACTCTTTCCAACCTTAACAAATCCTATTAATGACATAGTTGCAGTGTGTGGTGGTTGGTAGAACAAGTACTGTTTGTCCTTTTTCTCTTGGTATCCTGCAGGTGAGCAGAGAGCAGGAATTTAAGCGCTTGGGCACTGACTTTTTGCTCAGGGAACAGGAGAACAGGAGCTGAGTGAACAAGATGAGTGCCTCAGCAGCTCTACAGAAACTGTCGGTTGTGGTTCAGGACCAAGCCCAGCCAAAGGATGTGGAGGGCTTGGAATTGAGGGACTAAGAAATAATGTGCGGTTATTTGACATAATCCCACAGTCACAAACTTTCATGTTGCAGAGGGGACAGCAAACAAGATCCTGTGATAAGAATGAAGCAGTTTTTCATCCCAACTGCTTCAGCAGAAAGCAAAGAGTTGACAGTGTTATTAAGCTATACTGATAGCCTGTTCAACTTCTTTCTATGTGACTGAGGAAAATTAGCTTAGCTTGTAAGAATAAGAAAGAAGAATTTCTGTCTTGCATTTCTTATTTCCAAAGAGAGATGCCAGAGGGAACTTTTAACCAATATGCAGCGTTATTTTCATGTTTGCTTTTGGTTCATCTTCCCAAGATAAATGGGTTTGTTTGTCATTATTCACATCTGGTGGATTTCCAGGGCTTGAAATCAGCACAAGATAAACCATGAGGGCATTGGAAGCTGAAGTCCCCATGGACAGGCTGCAGAACGGTTGGGGACCATCATGAAAAGCAAGCCAAAAGCACTCAGGCTATGCTAAACCCTAAATGACAGTGGCCAGGAGACATCAAAGCCCATGGTGTTCGTGCAGGCTTGGCACTTGAGTTTCATAATGCCTTCCATGGCAATCTCAGCTCAGTCTCAGTCCATGTGCCCCCAAGTTCTTGCAGTTTTCACGTCAGAAGATTCCTCAGGGAAGTCTCTTTGTGTCTGATTTTTGACATCTGGCACTGGCAGCTCAGGCAGGTGCACACAGTTTCCCCCCATTGCCTAATCCACACTCTACACCCAGATCCCACTGGCATGCATTTACAAAGGAGCATGATAAAGGATTTCCCTCTGTGCCCAAACACAGCAGCCTGGCCACTGCAGGAGTGAAATGTTTTCAGTGTTGGCCCCCAACTCCTGTACTGAGAGTATTTTCTACTTTCTTTGTCAAGTAAGGAGCTACTTTCCACACCAGTGCAATTTGTGTGTACCTACCACTGTTGAGTTTAAGGCTTTCCTCAAGTAAGTTCCAAGTTTAGCTGAAGTCCTGCTAAAATGATTAACAAAACACGGCTCATTGTGCTGTCCTCTTTTCAATCTTCTATGACTCAGGCAAATGTGCTTCACTACTTGCACCTGAAAGTCCTGAAGAGTCAGATGGGCTCATATTGAGATCTAAGTCTTGAGAGGAAGCTTAAAATGATGAGAAGGCTGAAGAAAGTAACATCTGAGTTAAAGACAAACCTCACAAACCCATCTAAAAGGTGAATATCTCCACTATATAGAAAATGTATGTGGCAATCTGATCAATAGGGAAAAAAAGATTTATTTAGGAGTAGAACTTCGCCCCATTGATTTAAATTATGTGGTGGAAAGGAAACAAGGGGAAAAGAGAAAATTTTGATGAGGCAAAGAAAAACTTAAAATTTGTGAGTCTATGGAAACTTTTCAGTTATTACATTTAACAGAATTGGCCTGAAAATTTGTAATGAAAAAGACCATTTGTAAAATTTGAAATGAACTGTGAAAATAGCTCTGTGCTGAATAACACTTAGGAAATCCAGGCTGCATTTTTTTTTTCTGGAATAAGATCTAGTTTATTTCTCTTTTCATACTGTTAATCTTCCAATTAAAAAAAAATAATAAATACATAAAGAAAAAGTACAACAGGCATATTCAATGCTCTTGCCTAATAAACTGAGTACATAATTTCCTGCAACATATGCATTTTTACATATTCTTAATATAATAGTTGAATGAGGAACTTGTCATTACTAACTTCTCTTGCTTCCTTTCATGGCAGTGCATCTCTTGGTGAGGACCAACATAGAATAACTGTGCTCCGGTACAGGAGAAGAGAAGTGGAGAATGGTGTGAGTATGCTTTTAAATTGCAATTTGTACCCTCTAGTTCATGTGCTGAAAGGGACAGCAGCTTCTTTATGCTGCTTGTAATACTGTGAGGGTGGCTGAACTCTCCAAACTGAAGCAGAAAACTGAAAGAAACCCCACAAACTTTGTAATTAGGGTAAGAATGCTTAATAGCATTTTGTGGATGGGCTTCTTCACTGCCTTGTACTTGCTGACTGTGTGAAATGCTGTGAAAGTGGAAGGGGCTGTGTCCCCTGTGCGTAAATGACTGTCCAGGCTGAAAGCCCTGCTGTTTGCATGCTGTAACCTCACTTGCAGTGTTTAAAGACAAGGCTGGACCCTGCCTTGCAGAGCCAGCTCAAGGAATGTTTGACAGAAGAAATGTCCCTAGCAGTCTCGTGTGGCTCTTGCTGTCCTTATTGTGGCTGATTAGAAAGCCCCATGTACATGTTCCATAACCACTGCTAGACTGATTATCATATAATCAAGGAATGCTTTGGGTTGGAAGGGACCTTAAAGATCATCTAATTCCAGCCTCCTGCCATGGACACCCTTTAAAAAACCAGAGCTCGGGGCTCCACTCAACCTGGCTTTAACACTTCCAGGAACGGGGCAAATTCTCTGGGCAACCTGTTCCAGTGCCTCACCACCCTCACAGCAAGCAACTTCTGTATATCTAACCTAAATTTCCCCTCCCTCAGTTTGAAGCCATTCTCCCTTGTCCCATCACTAAAGCTCCTGATGAAGGGTCCCTCTCCCATTTCCTGCAGCCCCTTCAGATACTGGAATGTTCTCTGAGGTCTCCACTCAGGTTGAACAGCCCTAGCTTTCTCTGCCTGTCCTCACAGGGCAGGTGCTCCAGTCCTCATCGACCTTGTGGCCCTCCTCTGGACTTGCTCCAACAGTTCTGTGTCCTTCTTTTGTTGGGGACACCAGAATTGTACTCAGTGCTCCAGGAGGGGTCTAACCAGAACAGTACATAAGACTTTTAGGAAAGAGGCTCATTGCTGTAGATATACTCTAGATATGTTTAAAAAACCAAGCAAAATCCAGAAAACAAAACCCAAACCCTTTCCTACAACAAAATGTTGAAAGTGATCCTTTCAAACAGTGTTAGAAATAATTTCTCCTTCTAAATGTTCAAAACTTTACCTATTTTAAGATATATAATGGGAGATAAGCTCCTGTGAAAGTGAATGCTGTTTTTTTTCCTTGGGAATTTATCTTGGTTCTTTTTTCACGACATTTTGTCCAGGTTAATGGTATCCTTGCAAGAGAGCAGTGTGCATGTTACTCAACATGGGTGGGGAGTCAGATTGCCAGTTATTTAAATGGAGCAACGGTTGAATTAGCAGGTTAGATGAAAACCAGATTATCATAATATATAAATTACATGAGCACTTCAGAGTGCGTGATGCTGAATTGCTGCTTGGACCTGCTATCAGGTTCTGAGACGTTTTGTGTAAAACGCTGATTTGTGCTTGGCTGCTGGCTATGATGCTTGCACATGGGGCAGGGAGAGGAACACAGAGTACTCCCATGCTCACAGCACTGTGCTGCTCTAATTCTGTGGTCTTTTCTTGGATGTGACACCTAGAGTGGGGCAGATTACGTTTCCACTTAATGATCTACAGGATGATATGCTGGGCCTTTTTGGCTGGTCTCCTTTCTGATGCTTAACAACTCTATACACACAAAACTGGGACAAGAATTTTAACCTACTCTTTGCCATCCATCAAAAGAACATGAATTGCATCTATTGAGGGTAGGAAGATTTGACAGGGGAAAAAAGGAAATGGTAGAAATTGTAAACCAGCCAGGTGCAAGCTGGCTGCCTAAATGGATGTGTCATGAGTGGCTCATGTCTAAGTGGGCATAAGAGTTTGTCTGCAGACATATTGGGTGGTCAGACCCTCACCTGAATTATATGGCTTGGAATCAGAAATATCTCCATTTTCCTCCCTGAATTTGCTCCAGATTCATGCAAGTGTAACTGAGATAAAATGTTAATTATAGACTCTCAGGATCTTTCTTATTTCAGGGCATCCAGGAGCCGGGACATGGGTTTGCTCGTGTTGGAAAATGAGACTGTGCTAGCAGTCTGGGCTGGTTAACAGCAGTGAAAGGGCTCTGTTCTGTTTAATTAACTGGCTCATATCTAGGAGAACTTAAAGGCTCTGTCTGGGTGGAGCAGTAAACCTGATCTGTATGAAGTCTGGAGGCAAGGTTTGTTAATTGTTTTTCCCTTGGAAATCATGTTGTCTGGCAGGTGGCATGTGCTCAGCCCTCGTCCTGACATGGATCCTGGGCAGAGTGGAGTCAGGATACATCTGGGACTGGTGAGTGATTCCAGGCCCTATACTTCAGACACAGACCTTCAGGAACTTCATCTTCTAATATCAGCCTTGTGATATTGCTCTTGGCCTCTCAAAGTCTATTTTTGGCTGTGTCAGTTTTAGCAGCTCTCCTCTGCCCTGCTCATATGCTGTAATTCTTTTGACTTGCTAATTCAGACCAGCTGATAAAGAGGAATTTTTTTGAGCATAGCCTTGTCATTAGGGGTGGAAGCTACTATTCATGTATTCAACTACTTCTCCAAGGATGCTAGTTTGATTTTAATTCTCTTAAAACATTTAAAAACCTAAGAAGGGCCTTGTTGGATCAGATAAGTGGAGAAAGAAATTCTGTTTAGGATGGTCATGTGGGCCTCTGAAGACCATCTCTCTCCTGTCAACATTCACAGTTGTTTCACTAGGAATTCTAGGGGATACATCCATGACATCAGTGCCAGTTGTAGTGATATTCCTTCTTGTATTTGGTAGCACAAAATATTTCAATTATAGTTTCAAATTTGACTAGATATATCCCAGTGAGTGTAGGTGGTGTTTGGGATATGCCCTTTCATTCTCAAATTCTATGCAAATTTCTTAATTTTATGTTATAACTGCATTATAAACTGTGTTATAACTGACATAAGGTGTTATTTCAACACTTTATTTGGACTCTTGAGAACTTTCCAAATATGTCATGCTCAATTTTAGCTCCCTATTAGCAAAATGCAATTGAGCTGCACTGTTGGCATTGTTGGGCAACTGTGCCTCACTCATCTCATCCTTTTTCTCCTGTGTAACAGTGCAGTGGCTTTCCTTTAGGTTGATCAGCTGTGTTTCCCATGGCTCTCTCTCTCTCCAGAGTCAAGTGCTGCCTCCATTGAAAGATTTGGGAAGAGGAGAAAGAGGTTGACAGTTAAGAGTTCCTGAAATGGTGAAATCTCACAGCCTGTCTGAACTTTCTCTCTGTGGTGTTTTCCTTGTCTATTCATGACAATTCTGTATTTTCCCATAAGTACCTCCAAATGGGTGCCTGCAGTGTGTTTTGTACATCAGGTTTTGTTTGTCTGTAGCCCTGACTTGTTGCTTCTCTTTTAAACAGACAGGGAAAGAAGATTCATTGCCATATGTACACAGGCTGATTTTTGCAAGCCTTCTGATTCTTCAACCCTTCTTCTACTCCTCTCTCTAAGTAGTGATGTGCTTGATTATTTAGTTAGTTGAGGCATTTGCTTTGTTATGATTTCATCTTTTGGACCAGAGGCAGCCTGAAGCAGCAAGGCGAAACAGCTTGTTATAATTTGACCTTTTTATCTCCCAGAGGAAGAAAGTGTTGTCCATCATCAAAAATAACAGTACTGGACTTGTTCCAACCCAAAATATAGCTTTAGTCCTGAATTAATGTTGAAAAAGAGTCACAGAAACATTTTTTTGCAGGAACACTTCTAGTGACATAAGGAAAACTTGGTATCATGGACATGACGTAGATTAAAACCTGAAGTGTTTCAAAATAGTTTGCAGAGGCAATTAATGCAACAGTTGCTTAAGCTTATTTAATGAATATTTCACAGGGCACAGAGCATTGCAAGAAAAGAACAGAAGCACTAGTGCATTAAACTGTTTCAGGAGGTAGGTCTTGATAAACCTCTAGCTCTGGCACAGAAAGAAATGTTGAGGGGTAAAAAAAAAAAAGCAAAAGGAAAGGGAAGGAATCTGTCCCAGAAAAACTGGGATTCAGCACTGAAACTGGCACTCTGTGTCCAAAGGAGGAGAAAAGAAAGGAAAAATTATCAAGAGAGAATATTTGTGAAATAGGAGTAAGAACTAGTATTGTTGTGGAGGGTGAAGAGGATGTATAAGTATTTGAAAGCATCTGTATGAATGCAAGATGCGTGACCAAAGAAACAGAGATTAGGAATAGGCAAAAAGCATTGGCATCATTAATGTAACTGGAACTGAGAGGGGAAGCAAAAAAATGTGCTAGGGATGATTGTATAACACAACATAGAGATCGTGCAGGAGGGAAGAGATGGGAGAGAAGGCTTGGAAAGAAATAAAACTGAGGATTGTGGAAGAACATGTCAATTGCTTGAAAAAGACAGATGCATGCTTAGAAACTCTGCCTAGCTTTAGCTCCCACTGTCTGTAAGAAAGTTTCCAGTTTTTTTTAATGGATTTCTAGGGCATCTAAATAGGATGGCTTGGAGAATGCTTTTCCCTGTAAAAGAGCTATGTCAGAAAAGCTACAGCTGTCCTCACAAGTGCACGGTATTTCTGATCTATCAGCCCTGTCCTTTGTGTCTGCTGAGCTTCCCAGGGACTTGTGGCACCCCCAGTTTATCAGAGGGCAGGTGAGTGGCTCATAAATAGCAGATCACTGACTGCTGAACGTTTTGGTGGGGAAAAGCCTGGGGGGCATCATGTATCATGAGAGCTGAAGTCCACCTGAGGCCTTTAAGAGGATAAAAAGGACATGAGGGTTTCTGTCACAGCACTTTGGTGATTTTTCAATATCCTAGTAGCATGCTTCTGTGATAGTATTTCAGAATGAAAGTGTTTTCTTCCCATGTAGTCAGCTTTTAGAAAATACTGAATCAAATATGCAAAGAAACAGTGAACATTTCTTGAAACAAAATACAGAAGAATCTAAGAGCATCCAGTCACATCAAATTGTAAGGAGCTACTTCTTTTAGAAAGGATGTTTGAAGTTGATTAAGCTTAACTGACTGCTGAGCTGTATTGCATCCTCCCCACTGCAAGCTGAAGAAGCAACTCAGTTTAAAGCTTTTCATTGAATCTGATTTTAAAACAGAAATGGGTGAAAGTTCCAGACAACATTCAAAGAGCTGGACCTGAATTGTCACTGAAGGATTTATTAGTGTGGGTGGAGCACCATGCAAATGCACTTCTTGACATGGTTTTAAGGCTAAACTCTCCATCTAGTCCTTAGCTTCCCATTCCAGCTGAAACTCCTCTAAACCTGACCCTTAGCCATGTCTTCAGACTTGGAGGAATTGCCCTGTGCTGTGGGCAATTTTTACCTTTTGGGTAATAAGGTAGTATTTTACATATTGGTATATATCAATATTACCTTACCTTACGTTGTATTACCTGTAATGTTTCTATATGTTTTGGGTAAGAAGGTAATATTTACCTTCATGTTCACCAGTGGGGCACAGACTCTCCCACTCCTTATTCCCCATCTCTGCTCCCAGCTCCTGATGTGGCCTTGTCTTATCTTCTTCACACTCAGCTTTGTAACATGTGCAGTTCTGCTGTTTCTGGAATAACTGAAATTTGGCTTTGTGGCTTTTTTTTTTTTTGTTTGTTTGTTTGTTTTTTGATTTTTTTTCTTTTTAAATTTATTTTATTTAATTTAATTTATGCTCATCTTTCATGCCTGTGGTTTTGCATGCTTAGCTATGCAGAGCAGTTTATTTTGTCTGCAGTTGCAAAGGCTTCCACCAGGTCAGAGGTTAATGAAATACTTGCTATTGATGTGGTATTTTTCTTAATGTACTGAGGAATATGTAACATGAGTCTTACAAAGATCCAGCATTCTCTGATTGCTAAGGCTGCAACAATCGTTGTAATATTTGCCACTTTTTATTTTTAACAGTGAAATAGGCAGAATTGTGGCAGATGCTACATCCTTTTGCCAAGAGAAATGACAAACAATGTTCTCATCTTTTTGTCTCTAACTCATTTTATTTCCCTTCCGAGAAGCCATATTTAGCAAATTGCTTGAGCATTACAGCTCAAATAAGGTTTTTACCTATTATAGGTTTTAGCTTTTCTAGTTAGACAGGCTATTTTCTGGGGGATTTCAGCTGCTAGAGAATGTTTCAGGTTTTAAGCATAACAAAACAAAGACATATTTTCTACATCTTGAGAATACTGTAACTCTCCAACAATCTTAAAATAATTGTTGCACCTCATATTTTCAAGTAACTGGCAGGAACAATAATCTTCTACAGCTTAGTACACTCTATTAAAAATGAGTAATATACATATTGATCATAATGCTTCTCTTAGCTGATGAGGCATCTCTTGGGGATGAAACCACAGTACCATATGGCTTTAATGTACTCAATATAGTTCTCCAAATAACCACTATAAATTATATTTCAGAATTATGCTGGGCAGCAATAGATTTAGTCTTCCAAGCTGTCAATAATACATCATGACTGTAGGTAAGAAATTCATTATGCACAGGATGCAGTATTTAAATAATTAACAGCTAACCAATCTGTTTTGTAGCTGTGGTTTGTGACACTTGGAGTTACACTAACTAACATTCCATGATGAAAATGGGTGAGTAATGCACCCAGATAATTGAAACTGATACAGGAAGCAGAATGCATTTCTCTAGAAATGTAGCTAATGTCATGCAATACAATTCCCTCCAAAAGAATGAGATCCAGCATCTTATTGCAATTTTAAATGTAAATTTTAAATGGAAACATTCTTCTGAATATGAAAGTGGTTTACTGCCCAATTCTGGCAAAGGGGGATGTAATAAATAGCTGAATTCAAATTTAAAGCAAAGCTAAAGTTGTGGTGGTGTAGTTTGCCAGGATTATATTATACATTTTTTTGTCAAATGTTTATTTGTCAACAAGTTGAGTCATTAAAACAAATAAATTTAAATCCCTGTCTGGAACAAAACCCACTCCATGAAATAAGCAGTATTACCTGTTAAACACTAACAGCAGTACTCTTGTTTCTGACATTACCAGCTGGCAGAGACCACAGTGGCCTTTTAAAATCTAAACCCAGAGGGAATAATTCTGAGACTGAGTCATCAAATTTGGAATACATGCCATATCTGGATTCAAATACCAGTTTCTGGCTCTGCTCTCCCTTGTTGAGTAGGTAAGGAAATTGGGTAAGGAGGCAGGCAAACATCTGCCTCATGATGAAAGATCCTATGGCATTTTCCTGGGGTAGAAGTTCAGCATTTTGATGAACATACTGCTGGCCAAAATCTCTCCTCCCACCTTATTATGCACAGTCACACATTGTCACAAATTGTCCCAGTCCTTTTTGTGCACGTTTTCAGTATGGATGCAGCCAACACTGAAGATGCTGCATGCCAAGTCTGGCCTGACAACAAAAATTCAGGATGGGAGGTTGTCCTGGTTTAGGGTGGGATAGAGTCAGCTTTATTCCTGGTGCTGTGTTTTGGATTTAGCATGAAAATGGCATTTGGTAGCACATTGCTGGTTTAGTTGTTGCTAAATCAAGGATTTTTCCAGTGCTCTGCCAGCCAGCAGGTACACAAGTGCTTGGGAGGGAGCATAGCCAGGACAGCTGATCTGAGCTGCTCAAGGGGCTATTCCATAGACTATCCCTCACCATGGATGATCACACTCACGATGTAAACTGGGAAAGTTTGGTGGAAGTTGCTGATTAGTGCTTGGGGATGGGCTGGGCATCACTCAGCATTGTGTTGGGAATCCATTGTCTGCCTTGATTGCCCTCTTTCTTTTTGTTATTCTCCTTTTTCGTGACTATTACGATGATTATTGTTGAATTTCTTGCGATTATTAAACTTCTCTTTTCTCAGCCTGTGGATTTTACTTTTTTCTGATTCTCCTCCTCTTTGCACCAGGGGAGGGGTGGCTGGGCTTAAACCATGGCAGAGATAAAAACAAATGAAGAAAAGAAATGCAACTCAATGCAGAATTTTTTTTTTTCTTTCCAGGAATGTCATGGAAGCCTTTGCAGTTTTTCACAGGAAATGCAAGAGTCACTGTTTCAGTATAATCACTAGCCCAAATAACAAATATAATGATGCATTTGGAACTTGATTTTCTCAAGGTAAGTAGGCAGTAGGCAGTCAGCTGTGCTCAGATTTTCTCTTCAGACTCTTTTGAAAAAAATTTATTTGAGTAACTATTTGGGGGGGTCAGAGAGAAAGTGCAACCAGTAGAGTTATGTTTTAGTCATTACATAGGTTGTCAATCATCATTTTCTCCTAAGTGTAAGATTCAAGTGTGGCTGCTGTCAGGAGTGTGAGCCTCAGAGATTTGCTGAACTCATCCAAATAACAAGGTCTCCAAGGTCTCAGTAACTTGAATAGAAAATCTAATTGCATATAGATTTAAGAAGCAGAACAAGACACAGTCAATTTGGATTAAAGCATGCTCTGGTTGTCTTGACAGGGATTTTAGTTGGAGCTGTACATGATGGATGAGAAGGACTATGAGTCTCTGTCATAAAAGTTTGAGCAGAAGATGATTGTGAGGTTTCCTCTCCTGGTAGGCCCCTCCTCTTAGTGGAATCACAAAAGATGCAAGCAAACACCAAATGCAGGAATTTAAAGGCGAATGTCCCACTTCTGCCTTTCAAGTATTTCACAAACACAGCATACAACCCTTGCACAAGGCCTTTGTATCAGGGAAGAACTGTAAAATAACCTGTGACTTAACTCAGGTGTGAAGGGAAAGTTGTCTTTTTCCCTCCTCATTGCCATCCTTGTTGTAACTTTGCTCTCCTCAGACTATTCAGTGCCATAGCAGCAAAGAGTGGAAGCCCTCGGATGGTGCTGGCAGTGATTTGATTGCTATTTTCCAAAGGCTGCCAATTTCTACAATATTGAAACAGAGGTATTGACAGCCTGTTATTATAATGTAATAAATTTTGAAATTGCACCCTGGGGTGGAGAGGAAAACATGAATTCATGAGAATCCAAGAAGGGAATATAAGTTTTCCCTACCCTCAGTGAATTATGCACCTCTAACATGATGTAAACCAAACATGCACCTATTCATTTTCTGGCTCTTGCTTATGGCAGCTTTTTAAAATATAAGATAATGTTTTAGAAATCCATATGCATGTATGTTGGGTGGTAGTATTGCATTAAAACAGAAATAAAAACTAAGAATAAATTATCCTTGTTCTACACATGGTCACAATCAGTATTCTCCAACTTTGCCCTCTCTAATGTTACAGTACTTGTTGTAGGAGGGTATTTAAAGTGAGTTTATAGTGTATAAATGTCATGCATTTGATGCTATGATCTGTGCTAGCTACCCTCATGGATAGTTTACTGTCTCTCCCTCCTGATGTATCAAACAGACTGTGGAAGATTTGAGGCGTTCAAGACCTGCTTGGCAAAGCCCTGGAAAATTGCGAGTTTTACTGGACTAATGGTGTACAGACCTCTGTCTCCTCACCAGCAAAACAATATTTTACAACATCCAGCATTCATGAGATCACACATATTTTCCCCAAAGCTGATGAATTACAGGTTACTCCTTGGAGTTGGAGAGCAGAAGTGAAGAAGAGGACCAGATCCAAATGGCACAAAAGGTAAGGAGCAGTAAGCGTTGGCAGGCATGATGGTCAGCTGTGGCTGCTGTCAGGAAGGTGTGCCTCAAAGATTTGCTGAGCTCATGCAAATGACACTTCATGGGCTCAGCAGGCTGAAGCAGAGGCCTAATTACACAGATGTGAGGAAGCAGAGATAGCATCAGATATACTGACTTGAGTAAATTTGTATTCAGGTATCGCTGACTGGGGTCTGTGTACAAATCACCAACGGGACGGGGCTGCTGTGGAACTGCCTTGAGCTGGTTTTTTTTTTTCAGCATCAGTCTCATTACATGGTTATGACAATGGGAAGATGCCAGCAGCTCACATGCTAGGCAGCAGACCAAGAACTTAATGTTCCAACTTTATAAGTTTTTTGACCAATCACACAAAGCAAAAGCACATGGACAGTAGTTCTATCCAACCACTATAAGCACAGGTACCTTTGGTTAAACAATGCTTGCTTATTTTGAATACAATACCTACTTGTAAGCCTTAAAACACAATGCACAGAGCTCCATTATTAAGGTTCAAAGTTCCTAATATCTTGCTAGATAAACTTTTCTGTAGCTTAGAGAGTTATTCTAGACAGGCGTTAATACACAGACCATTGTTCTATTTGTCTTTCCTATTTTTCTGCTGACCTATCTTATGGCTACTGCTTAGCTCTAATCACAGTTCTGCTGTCTCTGAGGCCTGCCTTTTGCAGCTTTCCCAAAACCCTCTAATTTTGTGGATTCCCACATTCAGGCACACTGTTCTCTGCTGTTGTTTTGGTTATCTGTGTTAGTGGGAAGAGCTGGACTAGCTGAGTGTCTGTGCCACGGGCTGGTTGTAACTTTTAATAATTCCCAGTCCTCACAAAATTTAGTATGGGCTAGTGCTGTTTGCAGCATGCCATACCCTCCTTGTCTCACATCATCCACAGACCCTCTGGCCTATGTTTGTCCCTTTCTTTCCATGGCAGCCAGGACAGGAAGGTCAGGAGGTGATGCACCCGAGGTTTTCCCCCAGTACAAAGTCAGGAAATGGTTCTGGCTAGGTATTATTGATCCTGCATTAGTCATAGCCAAAGGAATCATCCTTTTCTCACTCAAAGTGCTCCTAAAAATGTTCCTTTTGTCCCATGGTAACAGCAATCTGAAGAACTATTAAGCAGCAAATGCACGGAACCGTGCACAAAACCAGCCTGAATGATCCCATCCTGCAGATTCCTGGTGTGTTCTGGCTCCTCTGAGTCTGGCTGATAGAGCTTATATCCCAGACTGTCTCTGTGCTTTTGCAGTGAGGAGAACACTTTTAGGACTAATAAAGGATGATCAAATGAATAATCCATGTATTGCAGCTATGTAAAGGACAAATTTACTGAATATAAGTCATTTGGGTAGTGTTTGGTGTGAAAATCCAAAATTCTCTCCCTTTTTTTTTTTCTTTTTTTTTTTTTTCTTTTTTTTTTTTTTTCTTTTTTTGCCTGAGGTACTGCTAATTGCCTCTTCTATGCAGGAACATCTACAAATCTAATTCAACCTACTGGTAATTGGCATTACACTTGGCACCAGAAATATGAATGTATTTACTTAACACCTATGTCTTGGGAATCAATTACCAGCAGTTTTCAGAAGAGTGTCAAAATCTCATTTGCTATTCTTGACAATATGACCATGCCTTGAAGTTTTAGGGTGTTTTCCATGTTTTCTTTATCCCTAATCCTGAATTCATGTGTATGTTTCACAAACTCATGCCAGTGAACATTCTGAGCTGCTGGCATTAATGATAATTTTCATCACACTGCATTAGGGTGCACAAAAACTTTCAAGTGCCAACAAAAAGGGGCAACATTCGAATAGGAATTTGTGGAATCCTATAGCACAGGCTTTTCCCAAAACAAGTAAAGAACAACAATTTCTCCCTAGCTATATTTTTTTTCACATGAAGTATGAAATTGGGAGGGTATTATTTGTGCCTGTCAATTACAAGGCCCTGGGCACCAAGACCTAACTTTGGCATTGGCTCTGGCTTGACCAGGTGATTAGATTACATGAATTCCTGAGGACCCTTCCAGATAAAACTGCTCTAAGAATCATGAGTTCCTCAGTTAGCTTCATGCATTACCAAGTCCTCCAAGGAGATTTGCTTACTATGCTCTTTGTGAGTAAGAAACAAACTTCAAAGAAGAAGTAACACGAGGCTTAAAAAAAAAAATGAATGTGATTCCAGCACAATATGCTATAATCTTTTCTTTTTATTTACCACTAGAACATGAGGGAACTCACCTCTTGAGTAGAACTTTGTAATTCCTTACAGTAATACTTCATGAAACTTAATAGGGAGGAAATGAAAGAAAATGCTCTATCCACTCCAGACTGCCAGGATATTTGTTGTATTATAATTATCTACTATGAAATTTCGCTACGTGGACATCATTAATTTTCAAAATACTGTTGAGGGACTTTTAATAAGCTCTAGGAGCTGGGGTTCAAAGATTTGAGTTTCTTTCTACAGCCTCAGTCCTGTGTTGTTGGCATTCTGCAAGCAACCTTAACTCAGTAGTAACTCGGGCAGACAGGGACTACCAGCACTGTTCCCTTCAGCACATGCACTCAGTTTTCCTTGGAGGGTCTCCTATTTAAATTCACACTTGGCTCAGCACTGCTTAACTTGGGAGGTCTGACTGGCTCATGAGGCAAAATGATGAGGCTACAAGCCACTATATTTATTTGGTTTCCATATATTTGGAGTCACCTTTGGTTAATCAGATACATTTGATTAGAGTTCATTGGGCACTTCAAGAGCATCATCTGGTGCAGAAGTCTTTTGAGAGCCTTCTTTATTAATTTTTTGCCTATGAACTTTCTGTCTTCCATCTTCTCCCAATAGTCATGGATCTTCTTGAGTGTCCTAAGTGATTTCAGGGAGCCAGACTGCCTACAGAAGGGGCACTTTTTGGAGATTGTAATGGAATTGTGCCTGCTGCAGTGCTCCCCAAACAATTCCTGTGGTGACACAGCTCTTTATGAATTTTGACATGTATAGGTCTCAGTTTCTTCTATTAACCAGTGAAGCAGGCAATGTGCTATAAATTGTTGCTCATTCCTGTCAAGCATACAAGTGCATTGGCTGCTTGAAATGAGATTTTTGCCTAGCAAGAAAGATATTTAAAATTTGTCACTCTGTGAGTAATCTCCTGAGGATTCAAATTCTGAAAGTTCCTGCTGAAGAGATGCCTTTTAGGCCATTGAATAGCAGGTGTTCTTTGCTAATGTCTGCACATGCAGAATGGTTAAAGTACACAAAGAATTTCTTGGGTGAGTGTCAAATAAGTCTTTAAATGTAGAGATCAGTCTGAATTTAGATTTTTCCCATATAAAAAGGCAAAGCATAATCAGAAAGAACACTTGGACATGTAGCTATGAAATACAGAAGAAAAAAGAGAATTATGAGGATCTAATTACACCAAGTCCAAAGATGACAGTGATCATCTTCATTTCTTTTGTGGCAAGATTTAAGGAGACGGCTTCAGGTGTTCTGGGGCAGATGAAGCAGCATTTTCAGGAAGTAAAGCTTTTCCAGGAAATGCATGGGAAAGTTCAGTGCTCTGAATTTGCTCTGAATTAAGGAAAGCTGTCCTAACACATGTTTCCTGAACCCATAGGAGGAGTTAGCAAGAAAATGTGATAGGAACAATCTTTCCCTTTCTGAAAAGGAGCTCATGGCTGAAGACCACGCTCACACATGTTGCATAATTTCTGGTTGGCTTTTCTCTGTGTGGTTATGTGCAAAACTGCTATGGCTGTGGGAGAAGTCTCTTGGTTCTGCAAATCCACTCTGACATTAATGATGAACAGTAAAGACCGCTGCGCTGCACTTTGCATGGTAATCAGTCTTTGTGCTCCTTCACATCTTGCACCATATGTACACTGTGACTTGGCTGGGATGGAAAACTGGAACTGGCAGCACTTACCCTGATTGTTCTTAACATGATCAAACAGTAACACGGTTTGACAGGAATTTTATAAACCATCATGTCGTAAAACAAAACCAGCAGAAACTAGCTCGAGCACAGAAGGTGTGTTTAAAAAGAAAAAAAAGTTAATGAAAAGCACATGAAACTGCCCATCTGTGCAATTGTTGTACGTTTTCATGTGTATGATGGCAAATAAATGCCATAAACCTTTTGTGCAGTCAATTTGAATGTCTCAAAAGAAGGTTTTTTTTGAAAGTTAAGAAGCAAATTACAGCAAGTGCTCTATAATTCACACTGTGAATCCACTGGTGGTAGTCAGGGAAGGATTTGTCAGGCAATATTTACCTTGCCCTTTCTCCTTTTATATCCATAAGAACTGTCTCTTACACATCCTTGGCCTTTGCTTGTTTGCTTTTTTTATGTCAGCACATGTGAGTTACAACATGGAAAAGGATGTTCGCAAACTCAGGGCATCAGGCAGTGAGCTACATGTCACCATTTTGCACTACAGAAGACAGCATGTCATATTGGATATGTTTTTATTTCCAAAATTAATACCTACCCCCATCCTTAATGAGCACTTATCCCCATCCTAAAAAAAATTAAAAATGTAAATCATCAGAATCAGACAGTTCAGGGATTCAAGAAAGCCTCTTTTAGCAAAATTAGGGCTGCAGTATTCCAGGTCTATGAAAGGAAAAGAAGGACAAGGAGCCAGGAGAAAACACAAACATTCTGGCAGGTAAACCTTAATCTCAAAAGTGACAAGAAGAGGAAATGTCTGTAATAAATCATGGTCCTGAAAATCCAAAAGGAACCATGAAAAAGTACAAGAGCAGGGTTATAGGAATAAAATCAGATGACCTAGTGTTAGCATTCAGAAGCACATAATCATGAAAATGATTTTATGTTGGTGCTTTTGTTAAGAGCTCTGGGTGTCAGGGGTACTCAACTCAAATCTGACTCCGACCATACATTCAGGATGAACGTGTTTTTATACTCTATCATTATATAACTTTCATGTTAATTATTAAACTTATATTGTTCTATTGTATACATGGATTTCAGTCAAGCATGGCTCTTCGTGGCTCCCCCTAAATTTCTAACATAGTTTCTCATGATTCTTCTTATGATTATACAATATTTATATTTAATGACTAAACAATCATCACATCTAACAATTATATCATTTATCATACTGCTTACACAGGTGCAATGATCTGGCAAAACACAGAGCCTAACATTTTCAGAGTCTATCTTTAACATTTTCCAAGGCTCCACTATCACTAGCAAAAGTCAATTAATTGGGAAAATGTACATACAAGGCATAAAGCAATGGTTCTATAAATAGATCAGGAGTTAGTTGAAGGCAGTGGAAGTAACAACAAAAAAAAAAGTTTGGTCTAATATTTTTTGCAGATACTTATTGGAGGAATAATATGGGATACTTGTAGGCACAGAGTTTGTGGTCATTGGGGTGTGTCTGAGCCTCATCCCAATGGGCTGCAGCTGTGAGCAGCAGGTGAGCAGCACTGAAGGTAAGGAGTGCCCGGGGCACTGCCCAACCACCAAAGGGAGCAGAGGGCACACAGGTGCAGTATTGGTGACACTCTGTGTGTTGTGGCCATCTCAACTGCGACAGGACACCGAGTAAGGTAATGAGACCTTTTTCTTGACTTTCTCAGCAAGGATCTGTGTGTCCCTATGGTTGATGCAGTGATATAAATGAGGAGCAATAGGGGGAACAGCCAAAATGTCAGCCACGTGTATAGATGATAATAAATGACAGAAAGTAGCTCCCACCTGGACTTCTGCGGACAACTATGCATGTAATTAAGCTTTAAACAGTCCTTCATGAAAGACTGTAGGATTTTACCCCTTGGAGATTTTTCAGAGGATCAGTATGTGTGAAGGGTGAGCAAAATACGCCTCACAGTATTCCTGACTGGTTAAGTCCTTGACATTTCTGAGTCCATGACCGTGAAAGATCGTTTGGCACTTTTATACTTCTGCTTGCCAAATTATACACGTGGTTCATGTTGTGTCTTTGTTGTTTATTTTTCCTACTAATGTCTGCCACAAACGGTGCTTGAGCTGTGATCTCTGTGCCTTTTTCACTGCAGGGTCACAGGTGCCCTGGCCTACAGGTAGCCACTGTCAGTGTTCTGAGCAGAACTGGCAGCTGTCATTCATCCCTGGCTCATGAATTCACATCCCATGAAAGTCAGATAAAAGCTGCAGGAGGTCTGCTTTCAAAGCTGAGATCATGTGACTGCTTTAAAATGAGTAGAAAATTCATTTTCTGTTGGCTTTCGTTTTTACTCTGTTCTTGTTATTGTGTCAAAATTATCTTTTTAATTTAAGTAGGTTAGTGGCTGCATCTAATGACATTAATTCACACTTTCTGACTCACATTTCCACTGAGTTACAAAGTCCAAAATCAACTGTTTACGTGCTTTATTTATAAAGACAAGCAAAATGAATTCTCTTTCCATGTGCAAGTATTTTATTTGGGTCTTTCCACTGGGATCGGGCACTAATTTCTTGCTTTCATTCATGCGGTGAAATCCATTCACTAATTTCAAACTTTTTCCCAAATAATTCCCTCTTCTTCTTCTCAAAGCAGTCAAGAAGCAACAAAATATTTGCCATCAGTGTCTTCTGATATTTGTAATTAACTGATCTGGTCAAACTTACTGATGTTTATTTCCTCCAGGATAATTGTTGAAGTTCCTATATTTAATTATTTTTTTTTCTGGCTAAATGCATTGACTCAATGACTCCAGAATAAACTCTCATGTGGAAAGATAAGTACAAGGTATAATTTCAAAATTGTAGATGAACAGACCAGAAAAATACTTAAACAGCATTATCTGATGTTTTTTGAGGTAGACGAAAGAATCATTGATGCTGGAGAGGGCTGCTTAAAGGAGTTTATTTAAGGAAACCTCCAAATCTGTGTGACTGAAATTCCTGAGTCATGGGGAGGTGGGAGCAGGAGGTAACCAAGGATGAGCAGGGGGGGATTGCAGAGCAGAGGAAGATCTGCATTGACCTGTGGCCAACGTTTGCTTTAGCTGGCATTGTTAACCTTGAATATTATGATTTGGTTGAGCAGTGCTCCCCAGATCAGTTGGGTGGTATGTGCAGGCGCGATTTAAGAGCTTGGAAAATGATTTTTCGCAGCATTTCTTTGGAATGGCCATCTGAAAAGACAAACTCAGTGCAGTGTTGGAAATACAGAAGGGATTTATGGGAACAGAAATGATTTCAGGGAATGTGGATGTAAATAGCAAGAGGAGTGTCAAAACCAGTAAAAGCTAACAGGGCTGGAAAATGAGGAAAGCTGAGATATTTGGATTGCTGTTATATGTGTGTATGCCCCACCAGTTTTAGAGTTTATTAACTCAACTTGCCCTTGGTGCTGCCCACCTTGTTTCTGTGTTTCAGAATTTACGAATGCAAGCACCACGTTCCTTTGTGATGGACCTTGAAGCACATGGCAGCACAAAGAGCCATGGCAATCCCCCACCAGTTCTATGGCTTTTATTTGTGGTTGTTATATGTGTGTATGCCCCACCAGTTTTAGAGTTTAACTCAACTTGCCCTTGGTGCTGCCCACCTTGGACGTCTGTGCTTCAGAATTTACGAATGCAAGCACCACGTTCCTTTGTGATGGACCTTGAAGCACATGGCAGCACAAAGAGCCATGGCAATCCCCCACCAGTTCTATGGCTTTTGTTTGTGGCTGCAAGTATGCAGCA